>JAKVIS010003036.1:0-19621 GCA_033119425.1 Bufotes viridis | reverse complement strand
AACACCCGTTTGATAAATTACCCGGATAGAGTTCTCCAGCTAAACCTATGTATGGTTATGGCACTAAGAATCATTTTAGACTGCCTGATGCTCAGTGTGCAACCAACGTGTTTCAGTCTTCTCTCAAGAGGGTATGTCTCTCCCAGGTATCAGTGTGTCCAGGATGCTGCTGTCTTCCCTGCAAACTACCTTGTGTGTGCTTTTCACTATTGATAGCCTGTGTGAGCTGGCCTCTTTGGATGCTTGCACCTCCCTCTCCACTCCCCGACCTTCTATGTACAACATCTTCCTACCACTGAGAGAAAGGATGGAGAGAGGTCAGAAACAGGAGCCACGCTCTAACAGATTAATGTCAGATTCAGCACCTAGGCTTACAGTCTGCAAACGCAAAACGGTAGGAAACTTTGAATGAAGACTATTCAAAAAGTTATTTAATTTTGGATCAATTTAATAAATGAACAACAGAAAAACATCAGTAAAAAGATTTCTATAACCTTTAGCCACTTCAATACTGTCACACTACTATATATGTCAGCGGTAGGGTCTTTAAAGATGGCATCCACTCTGGAGCACTTTGGGCACCACAGTTGCCAGGTTTCTGCAGACATTTAACCCCTCAGATGACTGGTCAATTGTGGCCACGGCATCTGAGCAGCTTTCCCTAGGAGTGCTGTGCTTCCATGGCCGCAAAAGCTTCCCCACATGTAGATTGAGGCTACCATGCCATTCGACAGCGATGTTTCTATTGAGCTCTGCCTGTAACAAGGCTTCATGATAACATAGTAAATCTCCAAAAGACCACAATATTAAATCACTGAAGTCTATGGGAGAAGCGATCAGATGAATGCATGACAAAGTTCCATAGGGGGACTATAAAAAGTGAAAAAAAAGTTTTTGTTTTTTATTTTTAATTACAAAAAATATAAAATGTAAAAATTTAAAATCAAGCCCCTTTCCCAATTTTACAAATAAATGAAAAATAATCATAGTCACCGCTGCAAAAAAAATAAAAATCTAGAACTGAAAATGAAGGGAACTGGTCACTAAATACTGCATAGGGAACATTGTAAAAACAAAACCAATAAAACCTTTGCGGAATTGCGTTTCTTTTTTCCTCAATTCAAGCGCATTTGGATTTTTTTTTACAGCTTCCCACTACATCGTATGCATTATTAAATGGTGTTATTAGATAGCACAACTTATCCTAAAAAAATAAATAAAAAAAAGCCCTGTGTGTCACTGCCTAACATGCCTTACACCATTCTGGCTATAGACTATAGTGGTTCCTCAGTAAGCGTTTGCTTCCAAAAGGCAAGACAGTTTTGATAAATGTGGCAGTAAGTCAGAGAGAGTCTAAAAAGTATTAAGACATTCGGTTTCCTAAGTAAATGTTTAATTTATGTTGAAATCCTCTGGAGAGCTCTTTTCTTTCATTGACCTTTATTATTATCCATATAAAAAAGGTAAAGTAATTAGCCAAGAAATTTACTAAAGCATGACATGTTGGATAGTCAAAGAATTCAACAATTTATTGTCGTCTCTTGTTTTCCACATCTGAAAGGTCACTTCAGCCCTTTGCGCATACTTCCGAGAATATTTCATCTATGGTGATAGGTTGTGATTACCAAGTAACAGAACAGCAATTTTTCTAAATCCATTCCTGTCCTTCATAAATGTATCCATAAACCACTCAACAAAGCCGATTGTCCCCAAAGAGAGGGACATCATGACAAATTGAGTCTAACAGAAGAGACTCTGGAGGCTTAAAGGGAACCTGTCAGCAGCAACCTCCCTATCCAGCTGTTTGCACAGACACATAGCTGTGGTACCTGATTAAAAATGCTGTTATGAAAAGAAAAAAAAAAATCCCCAAAACTCTATATCGTCGCTTCTGTTATAATACACACTATTAAAATATCACTTTATTTCATTGGCACAGTGCTCACTTTTTGGTCATGCTGCCTCCAAAAACAGGAATGAAGAGTGAATAAAAGTCATGAACAGTGTATTCCAAAATGGTAGTAGTAATAAAAACTGTTGCTCGCTTCACAAAAAACAAGAGCTCTATTGACAGGTTCCCTGGCTCCCAGAATTTGGGGACATAAAACCATTTTTTTTTCTTAATGGTACAAAACAAGGAAAATATAAGAAAGTGACATTTGATATTACAGTGATTGTATGGTAACATGTTATACAGTGAAAAGTCCAAAATCTCCAGAAACATAACACAAAGTAACAAATGTAACATTGGTTTTTTAGTAAAGGGGTGTCCATACAATGGGCACAAAGAATACATTTACTGGACTGAGGAATCATTTACAGATAAGTCCTATTAAATCTTAGAAGAGATATTTCTTGTTCTGTCCTTTACTTCATGCCCAGATGTAGTGATTACTGTGATGGAACAAGTCTTCTATACGGCAGCTTCTTGGGGAAGGACATAAGGTTATTGGTCTCCAGCTTTCATGCAGCCTCATGTAGTACTGGTTGATGCAGTTATAGGGTGAACTTGTGATCGATATCTTGAACTGTAAAGTGCTGGTCTTTTGTTTGAGTGTAAAATTTATCTCCAGGCCTGGACCTGTGACCTTCACTAGAACTTATTTACCAAGTCTACGGAAGCCATAACTGGAATGGACAACCAATTCAAGAGCGATAGAATATCCTACATAGTCCCATAGAGTTTATATTACAACAAATTCCAGAGCTGACCACCCCGCTATATGTTGCAGGAATAGGCGCCACTAAGGGTGTACATACCATGCGACTGATAGAGGAGCCCTAGCCCGAGTTGGTCCCATTTCCTCTTTGCTGGAAAGGAAGAATTACTCTCTTTGCTGGAAAGGAAGAATTCAATCCCCTTCCCCTCCATAGGGCTGAGCAGTGTGTACATCTATAGCAGGGGTGCCCAACCTTTTCTGGTTGGGGGCCACATTGTCAGCCTGAACCAATTCCAAGGGCCGAAAATAAAACTTAAAGGAGATATTACCAACTGAAATACTGTATTTATGGCATATTGAACATACAGTATATATCATTAATGTCTGGTTACACTTATAGTACTCCCATCTAATCGGAAAATACATGAAAGATACATTTATATATCTATGAAAGACATAGACATATATATCTGTTACCAGATGGTTGGGGGCCGCAAGAATGGTATTGAGGGCCGCATGTGGCCCCTGGGCCGCAGGTTGTGCACCCCTGATCTATAGTTTTCAGGGGTCACAGTGTGTACATCTATAGCTTTCAGGGGGCACAATGTGTACATCTATAGCTTTCAGGGGTCACAGTGTGTACATCTATAGCTTTCAGGGGGCACAGTGTGTACATCTATAGTTTTCAGGGGGCACAGTGTGTACATCTATAGCTTTCAGGGGGCACAGTGTGTACATCTATAGCTTTAAGGGGGCACAGTGTGTACATCTATAGCTTTCAGGGAGCACAGTGTGTACATCTATAGCTTTCAGGGGTCACAGTGTGTACATCTATAGCTTTCAGGGGTCACAGTGTGCACATCTTTAGCTTTCAGGGGGCACAGTGTGTACATCTATAGTTTTCAGGGGGCACAGTGTGTACATCTATAGTTTTCAGGGGGCACAGTGTGTACATCTATAGCTTTCAGGGGTCACGGTGTGTACATCTATAGTTTTCAGGGGGCACAGTGTGTACATCTATAGCTTTCAGGGGGCACAGTGTGTACATCTATAGCTTTCAGGGGTCACAGTGTGAACATCTATAGTTTTCAGGGGGCACAGTGTGTACATCTATAGTTTTCAGGGGGCACAGTGTGTACATCTATAGTTTTCAGGGGGCACAGTGTGTACATCTATAGCTTTCAGGGAGCACAGTGTGTACATCTATAGTTTTCAGGGACACAGTGTGTACATCTATAGCTTTCTTAGGGGGCACAGTGTGTACATCTATAGTTTTCAGGGGTCACAGTGTGTACATCTATAGTTTTCAGGGGGCACAGTGTGAACATCTATAGTTTTCAGGGGGCACAGTGTGTACATCTATAGTTTTCAGGGAGCACAGTGTGTACATCTATAGTTTTCAGGGAGCACAGTGTGTACATCTATAGCTTTCAGGGGTCACAGTGTGTACATCTATAGCTTTAGGCTACATTCACACGTCCGCAAGTGTTTTGCGGATCCACGGAGCCGCGGATCCGCAAAACACGGACACACCGGCAATGTGCATTCCGCATTTTTGCGGACCGCACATTGCCCGGACTCCATAGAAAATGCCTCTTCTTGTCCGCAATTGCGGACAAGAATAGGACATGCTCTATTTTTTTTGCGGAGCCGCGGACCGGAAAATCGGCGGCGCGCTCCGCAAAATCGGATGCGGAGAGCACAGTGTGTGCTCTCCGCATCTTTCCCGGCCCCATTCACAGTCAATGGGTCCGCATGTATTCCGCAAAATTGCGGAATACATGCGGACTACATTGCGGACGTGTGAATAAGGCCTTAAGGGGGCACAGTGTGTACATCTATAGTTTTCAGGGGTCACAGTGTGTACATCTATAGCTTTCAGGGGTCACAGTGTGCACATCTATAGCTTTCAGGGGTCACAGTGTGTACATCTAAAGCTTTCAGGGGTCAAATTGGGTATATCTATAGCTTTCAGGGGGCACAGTGGGTATATCTACTGCTTTCAGCAAGAGGGATTTACTATTCAAAATGCACCAGATTTATGGTGCAATTTGTGCAAAAAGCCTGGTATACAGGATGAAAACATCTGGCGTCGGCGGATGGGAGTTGTGCAGCCAATGGCAGGCGGTGACCAGGACGAGCCATCACCGCCTGCTATTGGCTCAATTCCCCCCCCCCCCCCCCTACCTCACAGCAGTGGCATTTCAGGGATCGGATAACACTTAGCAATTGTGGGGCATCTGTGCAGGTATCTGTGCTGTAACTAAAATCTATGGTAGCCTGGGGCTTGCATACATTTCAGGTACACCAGATTTCTGTATGAATGATGAGGTACTGTATTATGAAGTTCCATACCACAACATAAAGGTTTACCGACATGTACCAGCTGTATGGGGACAAAAGAAACCCCACTTCATAGCCTCCTTTAGGGGTCTACAGCCCTATGGTGACCTATATGACCTATAATATGTACAATTTATAGCTGTATTATCTGGGTGTGCGATATATTTTGCACTGGAGGTTTGGTTCTCTTTTTTGCACTTTTTATTGGTACTTTTATATGTGCACTGTATGGCTCTATGTGCTTTGCATTATTGTAATATCTTCTGCAGGTCTCTAGTCTCAGACGATTCCTGTAGATAAGCTGTAACCAGCCTAAGCATTCCGCCCATCACATTCTGTCCTTATTTAGTGATCCTATTGGATCTACTGATTTATGAAATATTTGAGCAGAAAGAAAATGGTTCTTCAAGAAACAAGACCTTGGTTCAGACATTCATTTTTAAAAGCTAAAAATGTGATAGTTTTGTTTAGATGGAGGGTGGACCCTCAAAATCACTTCTTCTAGTAGGCACTATGGGGGAGATTTATCAAACTGATGGAAAGTAGAACTGGCTTAGTTGCCCATAGCAACCAATCAGATTCCACCTTTTATTTTCCCTCATCTCCCCCTATGAACTTGAAGTCCTATTCTCCTCTCTCTGCAAGTGCCTCTCCAATTCGACTGACAGGGCCAAACAGTGAAAACATCATCACGCCCCTAAGTGCTTATTTGCATATATTAATACTTAATTTTCTGTTTTACAGGCTCAGGCAGCACTAAAGACTGCCCATTAGTGCAGGTGATATCTCCGGGATCACAGCTAGGCAGAAGCCTCCGCCTAGCATAGCTGGGTACGTCAACGGATCTTGGGGAAGAAGGGGTTATATCTGGGTTAAGCTCTGAACCCGGACAACCCCTTTAAGATCTCCTACATCTATTAAAAAGTAGGCACATATTGTGTTTTGTTGGGAAGATTGAATAAACACATAGAAAACACATCAGTGTCAACTTTGCAGGTGCAGAGTTCCCTCTAAATACACAATGCTTTTTCTGGCACAATATATATATAAAAAACAAAAATAAAATGAACAGTATTTCTATTGTGATGAAAGCTTAGCCTGGTCATCAGCACCTAATTAAGTACCGTTTATTCTTTCAGGTTAAAGAAAACATTCCTAAATTTCAAACATTCCTATTAAACCTGTGGTCATAACCACTATCGCAACAGAAAAATACATTTTGGTTGCAGTTGATAAATGCCTGAGCTGCTACCCATCCGCACAAAGGTTGAAATCATAAAACATTTCCTGAAAAGTTTATTTTCTGGAGAATAAAAGAATCTGCATTGTTAGTTTGGACTATAGAAAGACAAGAGGTAATTTTCAAAAACTCATTGGAGCACAGGGGTGACGGACTTCCAATTTACACACAAACGCCAGATCTGGACGGGTGGCCAGACTGGGAGAACATGGCCTTTAAATATTAAACTCAATTTCATGTTACTTTTTTGTTACCTGTGGTCTTGGAGCATTGATCCTTTGAATTGTTTCGATATTGCCCCAGAATACCAAGCCTCTGGACCACAGATGCACAGCTTCTGAGCCCATGTGATCACAGTGGCACACTTCTATGTATTAAAAGGGTTTTCCTTCATTTTGTTATTGATGGTCTATCCTCAGAATAGGTCACATCAGACTGTCAGGCGTCCATCTTCCGGCACCCCCGCCATCAGCTGTATGAAGAGGCCGCTGTGCTCTGTGAGAGCTTAGGCCTCTTCCTAGGCCAGTGACATCATATTCATCGGTCACATGATCTAGACACAGTTCTGTCCCATTCAAGTGAATGGGGCTGAGGTGCAATACCAATAACAGCTGCTATCAAATGGACGGCGATTATCAGCAGCCTTATCAGAGCAACGGTGAATGCAGCAGCCTCTTCAAACAGCGCATCAGTTGGGGTGCCAAGTGTCAAACCCCTACTGATCTCATATTGATGATCTATCCGGAGCATAGACCATCAATATGAAAATCCCAGAGAATCCCTTTAACTTAGGGCTCATGCACACGAACGTAGTTTCTTTCCGTGTCTGTTTTTTTGGGTGAGGGTATGCGTAACGATTCATGCGTAACAATTAAAACAAGGAATTACCAAATTAAAAACAAAAGAAGGAAGGTATATGGAAGAGGATAAAGAACTAGCTGACTGCCTCAATGAATACTTCTGTTCAGTTTTTACAAAGGAAAATGAAGGAGAAGGACCTCAGTTAGGGAGGAAGACTAATGAATCCTTTGATGCATGTGTCTTTACAGAGGAAGAGGTTCTAAGTCAGCTGTCCAAAATTAATACAAATAAATCACAGGGGCCTGATGGGATACACCCAAAGCTATTAAAAGAGCTTAGAGGTGTACTAGCAAATCCATTAACAGATTTATTTAACCAATCACTGGTAACAGGTGTCGTCCCAGAAGATTGGAAATTAGCAAACGTTGTGCCAATTCACAAGAAAGGTAGTAGAGAGGAATCAGGCAACTATAGGCCAGTAAGCCTGACATCAATAGTGGGGAAATTAATGGAAACCATACTCAAGGAGAGGATTGTGGAACATCTAAAAACCCATGGGTTGATTGATAAAAACAGCATGGGTTTACTTCAGGGAGATCATGTCAAACTAATCTTATTGACTTTTTGATTGGGTGACTAAAATAATAGATGGCGGAGGTGCAGTAGACATCGCTTATCTGGACTTTAGTAAGGCATTTGATACTGTCCCACATAGAAGGCTTATCAATAAACTGCAGTCTTTGAGCTTGAGCTCACATATTGTTGAATGGATTAGGCAGTGGCTGAAGGACAGAAAACAGAGGGTTGTAGTCAATGGAGTATATTCAGACCATAGTATTGTTACCAGTGGGGTACCTCAGGGATCTGTTCTGGGACCCATATTGTTTAATATCTTTATCAGCGAAATTGCAGAAGGCCTCAATGGTAAGGTGTGTCTTTTTGCTGATGACACAAAGATTTGTAACAGGGTTGATGTTCCTGGAGGGATACACCAAATGGAAAAGGATTTAGGAAAACTAGAGGAATGGTCAAAAATCTGGCAACTAAAATTTAATGTCGATAAGTGCAAGATAATGCACCTGGGGCGTAAAAACCCAAGAGCAGAATATAAAATCAGTGATACAGTACTAACCTCAGTATCTGAGGAAAGGGATTTAGGGGTCATTATATCAGACGACCTAAAGGTGGGCAGACAATGTCATAGAGCAGCAGGTAATGCCAGCAGAATGCTTGGGTGTATAGGGAGAGGCATTAACAGTAGAAAGAGGGAGGTGCTCGTGCCGCTCTACAGAGCACTAGTGAGACCTCATTTGGAGTATTGTGTGCAGTACTGGAGACCATATCTGCAGAAGGATATTGAAACTTTGGAGAGAGTTCAGAGAAGAGCTACTAAACTAGTACATGGATTGCAGGACAAAACTTACCAGGAAAGGTTAAAGGACCTTAACATGTATAGCTTGGAAGTAAGAAGAGACAGAGGGGATATGATAGAAACTTTTAAATACATAAAGGGAATCATCACGGTAAAAGAGGAGAGAATATTTAAAAGAAGACAAACTGCTACAAGAGGACATAGTTTTAAATTAGAGGGGCAAAGGTTTAAAAGTAATATCAGGAAGAATTACTTTACTGAGAGAGTAGTGGACGCATGGAATAGCCTTCCTGCAGAAGTGGTAGCTGCAAATACAGTGAAGGAGTTTAAGCATGCATGGGATAGGCATAAGGCCATCCTTCATATAAGATAGGGCCTGGGGCTATCCATAGTATTCAGCATATTGGGCAGACTAGATGGGCCAAATGGTTCTTATCTGCCGACACATTCTATGTTTCTATGTTTCATTTCAATGGGTCCGCAAAAAAAAAAAAAAAAAGAAGTTACTCCATGTGAATTCTGTTTCCGTATGTCCGTTCCTCAAAAGAATAGAACATGCCCTATTATTGTCCATATTACGGAGATGGACAGTAATGTTCTATTAGGGACCAGCTGTACCGTTTTGCAAAATACGGAATGTCATCCGTATTTTTTGTTGATCCTTGTTTTGCGGATAGCAAAATACACACGGTCGTGTGCATGAGCCCTTAGAGTGAGTGTCCAGTCATGAGCTTAACAATTAGTCAGTTCCTACAGAGTAGAGATGAGCGAACTTCTATTTTTAGTTTGGCGTCCAAAGTTCGGGTTATCATAGCATCCCGTTATGGATTCCGCTACCGCGGACCATAATGGCATTTGGAATCCATAAGGGGATGCTTCATTGAACCCGAACCGTGAACAACCCTAAGGACCTGGGGTGACGTCACAGTCAAGTGATCAGTGCAGGGAGCGTGGCTCAGCACTGGATCACCTCTTATCCAATCCAGTGCTGAGCCACGCCCCCTGCACTGATCACATGACGGTGACGTCACCCCAGGTCCTTAGGGTTGTCCAAGGTTCGGGTTCAATGAAGCATCCCCTTATGGATTCCAAATGCCGTTATGGTCCGCGGTAGCGGAATCCATAACTGGATGCTACGATAACCCGAACCCGAACTTTGGACGCCGAACTAAAAATAGAAGTTTGCAGAGGATTCTCATGTTTGGTCACAGGTCATCTCCAAAACCAGAGATCTGTGATCATGGGTACATTTTAGCTGAAATGCCTACAGGGAGTCTGAAGTCTGAGGTAGTCTAAGAGACACCTCGTTGAGTCAGGTTGCTCGTCCCTAACCCTGCAGCTCTGCCTACTTAGATTGCCTGCTGTGTATAAAAGGTCCAGCAAAAACTCAACAGGAAGTCAGTCAGTGCAAGAGAAGGGACTTCTACTAAAGCAAGGCAGGACGATTATACGGTAAAATGGATTAAAAAGGAGCCGTGAGAATAAAAGATGATCATCAGGTAATCACAACAATATACTAAGGAAAATTAGTCTTAAGGCAAAGTTACACTGCACTGACAAGCAGACATTCATCAGGAAGGAAGCGCTCCTTCCCAATAAGTCGCCTCCACTTTGTGAAGATGAGCAATGACTATTACGACCACTCATCCTTATGAAGATTAGTGGTTTCTGGGCTGCAGGTCGTTGTTTACATAGCTCAATCTGTTGCCCAGAAACAATGATAAAGATGTCGGCACCAAAAATCATTTCATCCGATGAACGAATGTTTTGCTTGTTCATTGTGTGATCTGTGGCACATTTACACCGGCCGATTATCTGCAACACGTATTCGTATGAACATTTGTTCCCGATAATTGGCACATGCCGTTAATAAAGGCGTTATCCAAAGGCTAATTTAGCAGGCAATTTTCAGGAATAAACTGTTACTGGACTGTAACTGGAAATAAGTATTCGTAGGAATGCTGCTTTTCACTAATCGATCGTTGTTTGGAGCCCGAACTCAGAAGGGGCCCACCCAGAAGGAGGACTAAAAGATTTTTTGCCAGAGCACCCTCAAGAGTATTATATAATGACATTATATACTGTGACAAGACATACAATATATGTGTAGGAAACAGACGGAGCGGCTGTCCGGCCTCTTCTGAGAGAGCGATCTTGACGAGTCACAGGGGTGGTGGTTGCACCGTTGGAGGGTGTTGCGAAGAAGTTGCTGGTGGAGGTCTCGTTTAAAAATTTGCTGAGGGCCCCAGTCATTTCTTAGCAATGAACTGTGATTGTCCATATTGCCTCCTTTACTGGCTTCATTCAATTTTTCCATCATATTACACTGCTCATAGCTATAGGACAGGATCTATAGCAGTGGTGGCGATCCTATGGCATGGGTGCCAGAGGCAGCACTCAGAACCCTCTCTGTGGGCACCCGCACCCTGGTAAAAGTCTACTGTGTACCAATATGCCTTAGACTTTTCCTGCCATTTATCAGTACAGGGCGCACTATGAACAGCACAGGCACTGAATGTAGGCAGGCTATTATAGCTAAATGATAAAGTACATGGAATATATACTATACTGGACTGTGGTATTCAGGTTAAATTGCCATGTTGGCACTTAGCGATAAGTAAGTGTGTTTTGGGTTTCAGTTTGGGCACTCGGTCTGTAAAAAGTTTGCCATCAGTGATCTATAGCATCACTATAGGAAAAGCGCCGGCTTCTCTGGTGGCCGAGACTGTGAGAGTGCACATAGGTAAGCATGAGAAGCAGCTCTTGTACCGGCCACCTCGTGTCTGCGCTGCGGTGGCCAAACCCCCCGGAAATGAGCAGTGTATAATGTGATGGAGAAATGCATCAAACTAGCAAAGGAAGCAATATGGACTATAAAAATACATTAGTAAGTGTCTTGTATTAACTTTCTTTACAGGATAAGTAAAGTGAGACAACCCATTTAAGCCTTTTTATGGATATGTTCAATGAAACTGCCTATATCTGTTTAGTCAGTAACAGCTTTCCTCTCGCCAGGAACATGGCTTGAAACTAAGCAGGTAGGAAAAACAGTTACGAAATGTTAGGACTTGATTAGTGCGAGACACCCTCTACAACAAAGGTGACACCTGACTATTTAACCTTTCTCCAGTATCAGTCATTAGCTGGCAAAAGTCAGCAAAAAAAAAGCCAAGCTAAAATAAATAGGACTAATTGCATTCTCCCAGGCTTTGGAAATATATCAGCCAGTCCTGAAAATTTAAAGGCCATTAGACATGGTCTGAGATGTTTTACACAGTGTAAGAAAAAAAATGCATGTGCTTTCTCAGCTCTTAAAGGGGCTATTTATTTTTTTTAACCAGAAAATGCACACTGCTCATTTCTCTATTGAATATTACTAACTGCTCCTAATCCAGGTTATCCCCTTTAAATTAGGCAATCAGTTGTAATTTTCATTGTCCAACGTGACAAATTTCAACCACTCCTTATCGTCTGGTTGCCTTTTCCATGTGACGCAAAGGACCACGTCAGCATCAATCAGAGACATATTTCTGTGTAAAATTTGACGCAATTGTGCTTTTTTAGGCAATAGTTTGAAAGCCATTCATGGCAAACAACAGATGTGCACACCATCAACAGAAACGTAGCCTAAGATTAGAGGAGGAAAACGCCGTCCTCCTTGACTTAAACAGACTTCATTTGGCAAGGAGATTTAAAGCGAATTTTTGGCCCTTTTACTAGTTAGAAAACCACAACAAAAACTTCTTCCAGAGCTCCATAAGCACATGAATAAGGTACCGTGGGCAGTTTAAATGACATATTCCGAGGTGACAGGTTCTCTTTAAGGTGGACTCTCAGGCCAGGTCATACTTCAAGACAATGATTAATTGGAAATTTGTGGTTTTAATTTCCAGAAGGTATTTGTCTGGCTAAAAACATGGTCAATGGAAATTCCTCTGTACATGGTCGTGCCCACCAAAGCAGGAAAAAGTTAGCTCCGGTAGCCTGATCCTCTGTCAGATTAGGCTACTGGATTCTCAGAGCAACTGTGAACATAGCTTAATGCAGGTAGATTTTGCAAGTGCCCTGGAGGCAGGGCTTCATAATTAAGTGCTCTCTGTACTGAGCTGCTTCACAGCCCCTCAACTCTGCTGTAATGGTCTCCTGGTTGGGTGCTATAGCGGTGACATGGAGAAGAAGGGAAGAGCTGTGAAGCAGCTTTCAAGTGCAGAATCTGGCAGAAAGTTTAGCAAGGTCAAAGTGCCAACTGAATACCTTTAAAGACTTTTCCAACTCCCAAGTATTCTTAGAGAACTACAAGAAGGAACTAGGCGGCACAAACTTATAGGTGGTGGAGGTCCCTAGGCAATTACCACTAATCTAGGCCCACAAAAGCCCATTTGATTGGAATTAAACATGTTCCATTGTTCCACCTCCGAGATGAAGGGCTTCCAGAAATATTTGGCTACAGCTTATCCACTGATTTCAAGGGTTTTTCTCACAAAAATTATTCTACATTTTTCAAAGCAGCACCTGGATCTCAACACTTTTAAAAATCTCATATGATTAAAAATTTAGCATATGTATAAGTTATTCTGTAAAATGTATCCGTATCGCACCGCCTGCCGTTTGTTCTTTTCTTAGTTCTCCATCCACCTCAATAACATCGCTGAGGTAGTCGCAAATGCTCAGTTCTATCCTTCGACTACCTCCAGCCATATCTACTGTTAGAAGCTGTGTCGGCTACAGGGAGAAAGCTGGAGCAGAAAGGACATGAACCCTGAACTGCAAGCCTTAAGAACATTTAGCGTTTGGGCCAATGACAGGTGGGATCTCTGGATCCATGTGAGGTTCAGGGCTGGTTCTAGCTGTGTTAGAAAGAGCTTGTCATGTACTATATGATGTCTGGTTTGCATCTTACTTTGATTGCAGGACAACCCCTTTGAAATGAACATGTACGCTCAACTGGTGCGAACACAAATGTTTACATGGCGGGTACAACAGACAAATGATGTCTGACAACTGACTCAAGAGTGGGAGGGAAAAGGTGCAGAACGTGCAATAATAATTTCCATATTAAATACTTGCTCTTTTGTACCTTCTCCAGATGTAAAATAAAAATAAGCAGCGCTTTCTGACTACATGGAAAAATAAAATCTGGACAAAGTACCAAGCTCCGTCTTCCAGTGCTCCTTATTATTCTGAAGTGTGTGCTGCATCCACTAATGAACTACGCCGAGAAACTGTTCAGCTCAGTGGGTGCTGTTCATTTTATTTTATCGTCTAAACGGGAGGGATGCCTTATTTTTCAGGCAATACTAAATCTCTGTAGAGTCCCATGAGACCTGAAAACTAAAGGCGTAATGTTATAGCAACTCATTGGCTCGCCGTCGAATTGTTTTCTAAATGTAAATCATATCAGTGCTCTGTGCGGGTTTTATTTGTGAATACTAAGAAGAACAAACAGCAGCCTTTCAGCATTTTATTAGGAGGAAGAAAAAAAAACTGTAAAATGATAATAAAAAAAAAAAAAGAATATTACCTTCTCACAAGTGGCATACTGAGAGCCCAGCCGGCAGCAAAATCTGGATACTTAAAAAATGTAGGGTCTTCAGCAAAGGCATAATGATGAATGATAGTAGACTCCTCATCGTATAGTGCTTTCCCCAAAAAATATTTCTAAACCAAAAAGAAAGATGTACAAAAGTCTATAGCTTATAAACAGAAACGACAGAAAAGCAACTACGGTAGTGAGATAACGAACAAACATAAATACAGTAGGTAAAGTTAACAAGTTTGTGGAAAGCAGGTATGTATGTCATGTGCACCCGGGGCAGATCTGCTGCAGAAGTTTCTTTGGATGTCCCATTCATTTGAAATCCATGCAAATTCTGCAGAAACAAACCTATTCTGATATATCTGAACCGATTTTTTTATTTGGGAAATTTCACCAGTTCCCTGCCGCTCCAGTCCAGCGTCAAGATTCTTACTCCTGCTGCTTAATGTACCCTGTGGCCTCAGCAGCAACTACTGCTTGGGGACGTGTCCCTGCCGAAAACAGTGATTGGCTGCAACGTTGCACGTGACCATAGATGGGACGCCACACTTCTGATCCACAGAGGACTGAAAGGAGGGGAGATGAGAACCTTGCACTGGATAGGCGAGTGTTTTTTTTTTTGTTTTAGAGAAACACCCTGTTTAAAATCTGTTTTGCGGTCAGACAATCCCTTAAAGGGGTTTTCCAGGATTACTATTGTTTATAAAAGATATGTTCATATAGTTGCTTTGATTAACTCCTTTCCCCAATTACTGGTTAATATACAGCAGTTCTACTTGCTGTATTCAATCAAACCCATAAGGCACTTCTTTCTCTGTCACAGCTCCAGCATCGATCCTAACAATGGGCAACTAGTCTATAGCTACTCCCACCCAGCTAGTTACATAGGCACTTGCGGCCCGTGGCTACCGCCCCACTCCTCTGAGAAGGCATTGGTGCCTCGCCACTCACCCAGTGCCCTCAGTGCCAGCCACCCAGACCTGCTTGCTCTTCTATGCGCACCTGAAGTGGGCCCGACCACCTGTGCTTCCTATTAAGGCCACCTAGCTCTGCTCCTACGGCCTGTGAGCACCATCCGGCTCTTGAAGGGCCAATGAGCAACAGTCTTCTCCAGCCAATAGCTGGTCATCTCAGAGTATCTAAGGAACCTTTTCCTTGAGGAGGGTGCCTGAGCTTTAGATTACCTAGCTTTTTATCGACAATTGGCGATAACTGGCACACTGACAAACAGGAGGCATTGCACGATTATCCCACATGACCCACATTTAGAGTATCTTAGCGACACCTGCTACCTTCTCAGTTTGCATAACCTTTTGGCTTGGTTTGGTGTTTAATGTTGAGCAGTGTATATTTTAATTACACCCCTTGTTCTAAAGGACCTAACTTTTTTGTTTTTGGAAAGAGTCCACATGAAGCTTACTAAGCTTTTCACATTTAACAGTTCAGTCAATTCCAAACTTTCCTTTGAAAACTGTACTGATGGGCCAGACCAGCACCATTTTTGATTACTGATCAACACATTGAAGAGGTTGGTCACTTTATATGGTATTTCATTTCACAGACTTGTGACACGTATTAAAGGTAGTCTTTTTAGCAGTTCAGTACCATTAGCTTGTTCTGAGAAGCAATGCCCTCTTTGAGTATAGTCTTCTCCACTATCTGCATGGTGCTATGGTCCTATACATTGATGCTGATGGAGGGGCAAATAAGCAGATAAATCAGCAACTTGCAATAACACGGCATGGCATGGAAAACTAGCACATGCACAGTAGGGTGTTGTCCAATAGAGGCCACCAGTGGTTGGTTCTGGTCATGTGCTCCTCACCAGCAGCATGTGTAGGAATAAAGCACCATCTAGGCAGTGCAGAACACTATACTAACAAGGGGAGAGCATTACTCAGAGCAAGACTTGGCAATTGGCTGCTCAAAACAGTATATTACAAGTGGCTGGATAACTTTATCCCCATCAATTTTTTACCATTTCTGTTTGCATGATTATTTCAGTGAGCAAGACATACCTTAGACTTGTCATATCTCTGCAATGTTTCCAGCAGCTTTCTGAGGTTCACCGATGTGTCTTCTTCACAGAAAAATATCCAGGAAGAATTTCTGCCATAATTATCTGCAAAACTTTAAGATATGAACATTGTGAGGATGATGAGGATAAACACAAAAACTTGTTCAAACAGAAATCTGAACACAAAAAGGCGAGGTGATAATTGTAATCTATGTAATGGACATCACTGCTCGCCAGACACAGTGGCTCCCGACATATTGATCAAGTCTTGCATCCCTGTCAACACAATACACCCTGCCTTGTATACTCAGAGTACTAAACAGGTATCTGCAGCAGTAGTAGATCTTTTTTCAGTGCAAGAAAAATAACAAGAAAAAGTAAAATAATAAAAACTAGGCGGCCAGGAACAATATGATAAAGTTTGGCCATAACGTTATATTACGTCTTGTTACCCTCATAAGCACTAGTGGGGAGAATGCGTTATTGATCTTTTGAACATATGATGGTACAGGAATTCCTTGGGGAATGTACATTAAAGGGGCCGTCTGAGATAATTAAGAATCTTACAATAAAAAAATGTAACAATTCATGCAAAAACATAAAATAAAAATAACTGTGGCACTGAGCTGGTCCTCCAGCCGCTGCTCGTTTACAAACTCCCGCGAGGACATGCCGCAGTAAGGCATGTGACTGCTGCAGCCAATCATTGTCCTCACCTCTCCATTTGTTAAGTGGATAGAGATGGTTACTGCAGCACTGCTCCTATTCGCTTCAATGGGGCTAGCACTGCAGTCAATACCATTAGCTACACAGTGGAAAAAGTTATGTTGTTTTGGCACCCAAAAATCTCCAAAACAGATGATTGGCGGATAAGGCTACTTTTACACTTGCGGTGTGAGGATCTGGCAGGTAATTCCGTCGCTGGAACTACCTGCCGGATGCGTCATACCGCATGACAACTTAAAGCATTTGGAGACGGATCCGGATGCGGCTCAGTCTCACAAATGCATTGCAAGTAAGGATCCGTCTCTCTGTTTTCAGACGGAGAGACGGGTCCGTCTTGATTTTTTTCCCCAGTTTTAAAGGTCTGCGCATGCGCAGACCGGAAGGACAGATCCGTCATTGCGATATTTGTAATGCCGGATCCGGCAGTAATACAAGTCAATGGGAATTAATGACAGATCCGGCATTCCGTCATGTGTTCCGGAATTTTAGACTAAGGTAATTCCGCAGCATGCTGCGGTATTTTCCCAGTCTAAAAAAAAGTTTACATACTGAACTGAAGACATCCTAATGCATACTGAGCAGATTTCTCTCCATTCAGAATGCATGGGGATAATACTGATCAGTTTTTTTCCGGCATAGAGCCCCGATGATGGAACTCTATGCCGGAATAGAAAAACGCTAGTGTGAAACTACCCTAAGCGGGGTGTTGGAATCCTGAGGCCTATCCTGAGTATAGGTCAAAAAAGGGGTTATGGCATGAAAAAAAAAATCACACAACACATAGTAGATGACCATAACTTCCTAAAGGCCCCTTTACAATGGCTGAACACCAGGCAGATAATCGCGAATACGAACATTGGTTAGCGTTAATCTGCCAGTGTAAAGGTGCCACCATTTAGCCCATGAATGAGCAAAATGCTCATTCATCAGGTAATATAATTGTTTTTGTGCAGTCTCCAAAATAATTGTTTGTTGGCAGTAGATTGTGCTGTTTAAACACTCTCTGCTGCCGGCAAACAATGATTCTGTATGGGGATGAGTGATGGTATTAGTGATCGCTACTCCCCATACTGTGGAGGAGATCACTGCATGTAAATGCAGCGGTTTCCTCCACTGACGAGCAGGAGATTGCTGGGAAGGAACACTTTGTTTCCGACAATCTGCTGCTAAATTGTTCAGTGTAAAGGGGTCTTAAAGGGGTATTTTGATTGGTACAAGTTATCCTCTATCCACAAGATAGGGGATAACTTTACGATAGGTGGAGACCCAGCGGTAGGACCCCCACTGAAGGAATATGCTGTCTTGAACTTTGTGTAAGAACATTCTGTCATAACCAGAATGTTTTGGGGAGCCGAGTATCTAACCGGAATTCCTTATCTTGTCCGTGTCAGCTAGTACGTGGAGCATGAAGGCCAGGATGTAACTGGGGAAAGTATGTTGTATGACGGTATGTGT
The DNA here is from genome assembly GCA_033119425.1 of Bufotes viridis. NCBI lineage: Eukaryota > Metazoa > Chordata > Amphibia > Anura > Bufonidae > Bufotes > Bufotes viridis. The sequence goes on along the minus strand of JAKVIS010003036.1, from coordinate 1,471 downwards.
CTCATTATGATTGGAGGCTATATTGCTTGGAAAAAGATGATTGAATAATGAAAGGGCGTATAATGTCCTATATAAGCTGGAACCTTATTATCAATAAACAGAGTGATTTTGATCATCATACGTGTCGTGTCAGATATGGTCATTCACTCTCCTGGCGCCAGAAAAGACTTAAACCAAGCTGATTCATCTAGTCATCTGTAATTATCATCCTATCACCGACTAATCACGAGAGCACTTTCAGCTATATCTGAACACCCATAGAAATTAATACAGCCGTCGCTCTGGTCATTTTAGGGGGGCTACAAGGGGCCTACAGGAGGTACGGGGGCTCCCTTTCTTCTGATCGGTGGGCGTCCCAGAGGTAGGACCCCCACCAATCTTACTAACCGGAATAACCCTTTAAAGCTAGAACCAGCCCGGTTCCGCATATGGGTTCAGAGATCTGCCCATTCACTCCTTCAGTTGCTCTGCTAGATTATCTTCAACTCAGCGGGTATGTCCTTTCTGCTGTAGCTCTCTCCCTGTAACTACTACAGTTTTGAATAGGAAACTGACCATGTGCGACCACCTCGCTGAGGTGGATGAAGAAATTAGGAAAAGAACAAAAAGCAGGTGGCGCTATGCAGATACAGTTTATTGAATAGCTCAATGGTTATACAACACTTTTCATTACATAAAAATATTCAGATCCTGGTGCTTGTTTAAAAAATTTAATATTTTTTGTGGGAAACCCCCTTTAATGGCAAATAGTCTCTTACCTCATGTCATGTATAAAAATGTTACAATTTTAAGAAGGATTTTACTAATTAAGGGGCTGTAATTAAAAATGTTGTATATCCAATGTGCTATTTAATAAAATTATTTGTATAGCACCACCTGCTGTTTGTTCTTTTGCTTATTTCTTGTCCACCACACTGAGCTAGTAGAACATGCTCAGTTTAAATCTTCAACTGCCACCAGCCATATCTTCTGTTAGAAGTTGTGGCAATTACAGGGAAAGATCTACAGCAGAAAAAACACGTGCTCCGAGCTGCAGCAGAAAGGACACCTGCTCTGAGCTGCAGCAGAAAGGACACGCCAGACTGAAATAAATCTAACAGAACAATTGGAGCAATGAAAGGGGAGATCTCTGTTCCGTGTCAGGTACAGGGTTGCTTCTAGCTTTGTAAGAGACTGTTATTTAGAATATGATTTGCTTTTCTTACATCAATCATAGGACAATCCCTTTAAGAAAAAAAAAGTCACTTTAAATATTGTGGTAAATGCAACACCTCCATACAATACTGTGGCATACACCAAATTAAACGTGACCGTAGGCTTTGATCATTGTTTCCGTCCTAATTTAAAATACATGATAATCAATTATCGATTCCTTAGCAGTAAACAATGTGATATTTGGCCGTCAATCCAGGATCTCTAGATAAGTGCAGAAGTCGCTTTCTACCTCCCGTCTAGGCTGACATTTGGTCAC
>JAKVIS010003035.1:0-19402 GCA_033119425.1 Bufotes viridis | reverse complement strand
TGCATACAACATACATAACATATAGAAATAATGAAGCCAACCAGATCCAGAAGGATCTTACATACAAGCCTCATGTGTTACTGCATACAACATACATAACATATAGAAATAATGAAGCCAACCAGATCCAGAAGGATCTTACATACAAGCCTCATGTTACTGCATACAACATATGTAACATATAGAAATAATGAAGCCAACCAGGTCCAGAAAGATCTTACATACAAGCCTCATGTGTTACTGCATACAACATATGTAACATATAGAAATAATGAAGCCAACCAGATCCAGAAGGATCTTACATACAAGCCTCATGTGTTACTGCATACAACATACATAACATGTAGAAATAATGAAGCCAACCAGATCCAGAAGGATCTTACATACAAGCCTCATGTGTTACTGCATACAACATACATAACATATAGAAATAATGAAGCCAACCAGATCCAGAAGGATCTTACATACAAGCCTCATGTGTTACTGCATACAACATACATAACATATAGAAATAATGAAGCCAACCAGATCCAGAAGGATCTTACATACAAGCCTCATGTGTTACTGCATACAACATACATAACATGTAGAAATAATGAAGCCAACCAGATCCAGAAGGATCTTACATACAAGCCTCATGTGTTACTGCATACAACATATATAACATGTAGAAATAATGAAGCCAACCAGATCCAGAAGGATCTTACATACAAGCCTCATGTGTTACTGCATACAACATACATAACATATAGAAATAATGAAGCCAACCAGATCCAGAAGGATCTTACATACAAGCCTCATGTGTTACTGCATACAACATATATAACATATAGAAATAATGAAGCCAACCAGATCCAGAAGGATCTTACATACAAGCCTCATGTGTTACTGCATACAACATACATAACATGTAGAAATAATGAAGCCAACCAGATCCAGAAGGATCTTACATACAAGCCTCATGTGTTACTGCATACAACATACATAACATGTAGAAATAATGAAGCCAACCAGATCCAGAAGGATCTTACATACAAGCCTCATGTGTTACTGCATACAACATACATAACATGTAGAAATAATGAAGCCAACCAGATCCAGAAGGATCTTACATACAAGCCTCATGTGTTACTGCATACAACATACATAACATGTAGAAATAATGAAGCCAACCAGATCCAGAAGGATCTTACATACAAGCCTCATGTTTCTGCATACAACATATGTAACATGTAGAAATAGTGAAGCCAACCAGATCCAGAAGGATCTTACATACAAGCCTCATGTGTTACTGCATACAACATACATAACATGTAGAAATAATGTAGTCAACCAGATCCAGAAGGATCTTACATACAAGCCTCATGTGTTACTGCATGCAACATACATAACATATAGAAATCATGAAGCCAACCAGATCCAGAAGGATCTTACATACAAGCCTCATGTGTTACTGCATACAACATACATAACATATAGAAATAATGAAGCCAACCAGATCCAGAAGGATCTTACATACTAGCATCATGTGTTACTGCATACAACATACAGAAATAATGAAGCCAACCAGATCCAGAAGGATCTTACATACAAGCCTCATGTGTTACTGCATATAACATATATAACATATAGAAATAATGAAGTCAATCAGGTCCAGAAGGATCTTACATACAAGCCTCATGTGTTACTGCATACAACATATGTAACATATAGAAATAATGAAGCCAACCAGATCCAGAAGGATCTTACATACAAGCCTCATGTTACTGCATACAACATATATAACATGTAGAAATAGTGAAGCCAACCAGATCCAGAAGGATCTTACATACAAGCCTCGTGTTACTGCATACAACATACATAACATGTAGAAATAATGAAGCCAACCAGGTCCAGAAGGATCTTACATACAAGCCTCGTGTTACTGCATACAACATACATAACATAGAAATAATGAAGCCAACCAGGTCCAGAAGGATCTTACATACAAGCCTCATGTTACTGCATACAACATACATAAGATATAGAAATAATGAAGCCAACCAGATCCAGAAGGATCTTACATACAAGCCTCATGTGTTACTGCATACAACATACGTAACATGTAGAAATAATGAAGCCAACCAGATCCAGAAGGATCTTACATACTAGCATCATGTGTTACTGCATACAACATACATAACATATAGAAATCATGAAGCCAACCAGATCCAGAAGGATCTTACATACAAGCCTCATGTTACTGCATACAACATATGTAACATATAGAAATAATGAAGCCAACCAGATCCAGAAGGATCTTACATACAAGCCTCATGTGTTACTGCATATAACATACATAAGATATAGAAATAATGAAGCCAACCAGATCCAGAAGGATCTTACATACAAGCCTCATGTGTTACTGCATACAACATACATAACATATAGAAATAATGAAGCCAACCAGATCCAGAAGGATCTTACATACAAGCCTCATGTGTTACTGCATACAACATACATAACATGGAGAAATAATGTAGTCAACCAGATCCAGAAGGATCTTACATACAAGCCTCATGTGTTACTGCATACAACATATATAACATGGAGAAATAATGTAGTCAACCAGATCCAGAAGGATCTTACATACAAGCCTCATGTGTTACTGCATACAAAATACATAACATGTAGAAATAATGAAGCCAACCAGATCCAGAAGGATCTTACATACAAGCCTCATGTGTTACTGCATACAACATATGTAACATGTAGAAATAATGAAGCCAACCAGATCCAGAAGGATCTTACATACAAGCCTCATGTGTTACTGCATACAACATACATAACATATAGAAATAATGAAGTCAACCAGATCCAGAAGGATCTTACATACAAGCCTCATGTGTTACTGCATACAACATATATAACATATAGAAATAATGAAGCCAACCAGATCCAGAAGGATCTTACATACAAGCCTCATGAGTTACTGCATACAACATACATAACATATAGAAATCATGAAGCCAACCAGATCGTGAAGGATCTTACATACAAGCCTCATGTTACTGCATACAACATATGTAACATGTAGAAATAATGAAGCCAACCAGATCCAGAAGGATCTTACATACAAGCCTCATGTGTTACTGCATACAACATACATAACATGGAGAAATAATGTAGTCAACCAGATCCAGAAGGATCTTACATACAAGCCTCATGTGTTACTGCATGCAACATACATAACATATAGAAATAATGTAGTCAGCCAGATCCAGAAGGATCTTACATACAAGCCTCATGTGTTACTGCATACAACATGCATAACATATAGAAATCATGAAGCCAACCAGATCCAGAAGGATCTTACATACAAGCCTCATGTGTTACTGCATATAACATATATAACATATAGAAATAATGTAGTCAACCAGATCCAGAAGGATCTTACATACAAGCCTCATGTGTTACTGCATACAACATATATAACATGTAGAAATAATGAAGCCAACCAGATCCAGAAGGATCTTACATACAAGCCTCATGTTACTGCATATAACATACATAACATATAGAAATCATGAAGCCAACCAGGTCCAGAAGGATCTTACATACAAGCCTCATGTGTTACTGCATACAACATATATAACATGGAGAAATAATGTAGTCAACCAGATCCAGAAGGATCTTACATACAAGCCTCATGTGTTACTGCATGCAACATACATAACATGTAGAAATAATGAAGCCAACCAGATCCAGAAGGATCTTACATACAAGCCTCATGTGTTACTGCATACAACATATGTAACATGTAGAAATAATGAAGCCAACCAGATCCAGAAGGATCTTACATACATGCCTCATGTGTTACTGCATACAACATACATAACATATAGAAATAATGAAGTCAACCAGATCCAGAAGGATCTTACATACAAGCCTCATGTGTTACTGCATACAACATATATAACGTATAGAAATAATGAAGCCAACCAGATCCAGAAGGATCTTACATACAAGCCTCATGTGTTACTGCATACAACATACATAACATGTAGAAATAATGAAGCCAACCAGATCCAGAAGGATCTTACATACAAGCCTCATGTGTTACTGCATACAACATATGTAACATATAGAAATAATGAAGTATCCGGATGCAGAAGGCATCATAGTGATGAGCGGCAGGGGCAATATTCAAATCCGCAATATTTTGCAAATATTTAGGCGAATATTCGTCATATTTTCGCAAATTCGAGAATTCATGATTATTTTCTTGATTGCGAAAATCGTCAGTGTGATATTTGCGTATTGCGCATACAGTACAGGCGTGGGTCACTATTGCTAGATTTTTCAAGCTGCTAGAAGTTTCCTGAGACTGGAGAAAATGGTTGGCACGGCAGAACATTAGCTTTATATGCAGATAGAGTGCTCCGATATGTTGGCGATTGCGCAAATCGATAATTAATGATGTGCATATTTTGGCGCGATACGTACAACTTCACATTTTAACAGATCTGACTACATATTAGTGATCGGTGCACTAAGTATTGTTGTGAACTTGTGACATCACAGCACTATGTCTGTAGCCTGTATGTATGGGCAGCAGAACCTATCACACTACCTAACACCCTGCACTGGAACCTGTCAGCTACACTATATCACTATCTAACCTACACTGACTATCTCCCACTAACTATCTGTATTATATATAGAAGATATCTAACTATCTAATATAATGTGACATCACAGCACTATGTCTGTAGTATGTATGTATGGACAGCAGAACCCATCACACTACCTAACACCCTGCACTGGAACCTATCAGCTACACTATATCACTATCTAACCTACACTGACTATCTCCCACTAACTATCTGTATTATATATATAAGATAACTATCTAATGTAATGTGACATCACAGCACTATGTCTGTAGCATGTATGTATGGACAGTAGAGATGGCCCGAACAGTTCCTGGCGAACTTAGCTTGTTCGCGTTTGCCGCAGCGGGCGAACACATGCGATGTTTGGTCCGCCCCCTATACATCATCATTGAGCAAACTTTGACCCTGTACCTCACAGTCAGCAGACACATTCCAGCCAATCAGCAGCATACCCTCCCTCCCAGACCCTCCCACCTCCTGAACAGCATCCATTTTAGATTTATTCTGAAGCTGCAGTCTTAGTGAGAGGAGGGAGAGTGTAGCTGCTGCTGATTTAATAGGGAAATCGATAGCTAGGCTAGTGAATTCAGTGTCCACTCCAGTCCTGAAAGACTCATCTGATCTCTGCTGTAAGGACAGCGTCCTGATACCACCCCAAAAAGCCCTTTTTAGGGCTGCAACATTTGTCTGCTTTTTTTATTTTTCTCCATATATATATTGCAGTTGCCTGGCCTGCCCGTGTGTGAGGAGCTGCAGGCCCACAGACTGTAGTGTGCCCACTGCCAGTGCCCACCACCACTCATACCGGGTGGCACAGTAGCTTGCCGATAAATAAGGCATTTAATTTTTAGACAGTAGTCTAATTTCAGTTGCTTGCCTGCTGCCAGTGTGTGTCAGGCCCACTTCCACAGACTGTAGTGTGCCCACTGCCAGTGCCAACCACTGATACCAGGTGGCACAGTAGCTTGCCGATAAATAATAGTGTTGAGCGCGAATATTCGAATTGCAAATTTTTATCGCGAAATCGCAACTTCGATAATTTGTGAATATATTGCTATATATTCGCAATTTCGAATATTCGGTTTTTTTTTTTAGTTGTTAATTCTTGTTGCTCTCTGGTTGTCTTCCCACTTCCCAAAAGCTGTTCTTACCTGTCCAGAGGATTCCTGGCTCCCTGCCCGCTTCAGTCAATGCCCGTTGCCGCTTCTGCCGACTTCCCGTGTGTATGGGAACGCCTCCATGCTAAAATGTACTGTCGGATGTGAGAATCACGATCTCACAAATTTGACTAAGTTGTAATCGCAAATGCGATTAATATAACGTGAATTATTCGCATTGCAATATTCGTTCTATTCTAGCAATACAACCATTAGGAACTTAGCTCTAAGATCAATTCGCAACGCGAGTATATGTTCGCCTCGCAAATTAAACTTAGAGCTGAGTTCCTAATGGTTGTATTGCTGGAATATAACGAAGACTGAGAATATCTCGAATTCACGAATATAGCGCTATATTCTCAATCTTCGTTATATTCTAGCAACAATGCAACCATTAGATACTCAGATCTAAGTTTCATTCGCGAGGCGAACATATACTCGGATTGCGAATTGATCTTAGAGCTAAGTTCCTAGTGGCTGTATTGTTAGACTATAACGAAGATTGAGAATATAGCGCTATATTCGTGTGATATTCGTTATCTTTGTCAATTCTAGCAATACAAGTTAACCATTAGGAACTCAGATCTAAGTTTCTTTCGCGACGCGAATATAAATTCGCGTAAAATTCGCAATATATAAAATAATGACGAATATGCGATTTCGACGAATATATGACGAATATTCGCGAAATATCGCGAAATCGAATATGGCACCTCCCGCTCATCACTAATAAATAAGGCATTTCATTTTTAGACAGTAGTGTAAATTCAGTTGCTTGCCTGCTGCCAGTGTGTGTCAGGCCCACTTCCACAGACTGTAGTGTGCCCACTGCCAGTGCCCACCACTCATACCGGGTGGCACAGTACCTAGCACGCGTAGTACCACTTATCTAAAAAAAAATGACAGGCAGAGGCAGGCCACCCCGCAGGGGCCGTCGTGGTCGTGGTGCTGTGATTTCCACAGTCCCTGGAATAATGCCCAGTGTTCAGAGGCCACGTACCCTGAACCCGAAAAATTAAGAGGACGTAGTTGACTGGCTTAGACAGGACACCCAATCTTCAACAGCTTCCGCTAAGAACCTTGACGCACCATCCTCCGCCAGCTCAGCTTCGGTCACCTGCTCTCAAGTTACCACGCACCCGCCCGCCGCCACCACCACCACAGCCACCACAGCCGCTTCACTTGATCCGTCAGAGGAGTTATTTACACATCAGTTGGATGCAATTAGTGATGCGCAACCATTATTGCCAGAGGATGTAGATTACGGGGATATGTCTCAGTCAGGCAGGATTACACAAATGGACGTACAGTGTGATGATGATGATGATGATGTCGTACCTGAAAGGGATTTTTCACCTTGCTATTAGATATATATTATATCAGGCACTGCCACTTATATAGATCAGACATGGTTACAAGACAGTTAATTTCCTCAGAAGAAACATCCCCCAGAGGGCTCTTAATTCCTGTATGCAAGCCCACCCCACCAGACATTGACACTACAATAGATGACACACAGTTATCACTTGTGTTACGGTATAACCCGGTATAGTGAGGGTTAATACCGTTCGAGCGATTCCCCTGGAGAAGAGCACAGCAACCCACAACCGCTAGAATCCACCGAACTGGAACCATACGAAGTCCTCCTTTCCTGGAACAGGCAAGAGAACGTTCTGACGTAGCAATTCCCCCCAAGTTGCCACACATCTCCCCTTTTCCAAACAGACTAACAGGGTATCTGACCTTCTGCCGGTCAGTGCCCTTGTTAGTCCAGCAGCCCACCCACAAAACAAAAACAGTAGTACAGCCCACCCACAATAAATGGTTACTACACCTGAGCAAGGGATAAACCTGTCCATGTCCATGTGCCTCACTACGGCTGTAGACTGCCTGAGTGGGTTGCTGAGTGGGCAGAGACCAGCGGTACTCTGCCCTGGGGCCAGCGCTACCACGGAAGTAGCCTGGTTGGAGCCTGGTTGTTGTAGGGGGAGACCGACTGTCTCCCCTTTAGATACACAGCTCTGCTGTTGTAGGGAGAGACTGACTGTCTCCCCGTTAGATAGACCACCATGCTGCTGTGGGGGGAGACCGACTGTCTCCCCTTTGGCTAAATGGCCCTGTTGCTGGGGGGCAGGACCGACTGTCCCTACCCCCTGTGCTGTGAGTGCAGAGACCACGGTCCCATCTGCACTGTTGTGGGGCTTACTGTCTCCCCCTGGTGCGTTAAACTGCCGCCGGGGGATGGAGACCGGGCTCCCAATTCCCTGTAAATCACACGGCCGATGGGGAATGGAGACGATGCTCTTCTCTCCCTGCAAAACATACTGCCGCTGGGGAGCAGGACCGACTGTCCCTACTCCCTTAAAATCCGGCTGCCGCTGGGGAGAGCAGGTAACAAGCTCCTCTCCCAGACATACTTCCAGCCGCTGGGGAGGGAGACCGACTGTCTCCGCTCCCAACACAGTGTCCTGCTGCTGGGGAAAGGAGACTGTGCTCTCTATTCCCTGCTGGACACTCTGCCGATGGGAAATGGAGCCTGGGCTCCCAATTCCCTGCACTTGACTCTGCCGCTGGGGGACAGGACCGACTGTCTCTGCCCCCTGTAACTCAGCCTGCCGCTGGGGAATGGAGACTGGGCTCCCAATTCCCTGCAGGACCGGTGGAGAGACCTCGGTCCCATCTCCACCGGCCACCTGGGGTTCTTCCCAGTAGACCTCCACAATATCCTCCCAGCTGAAGGGCTCTGGACCTGGGTCTGACACTCTGCTCTCTCGCTGAGCCCTCTCACTGGAGTGGAACAGCTGCTGGTAGTCCTGTTCCAGCCCCATCTCCCGGGTCACCAGGTGGACCAGGTCTTGCTCAATTTGTGAGGGTTAATACCGTTCGAGCGATTCCCCTGGCGAAGAGCACAGCAACCCACAACTGCTGGAATCCACCGAACTGGAACCATACGAAGTCCTCCTTTCCTGGAACAGGCAAGAGAACGTTCTGACGTAGCAATCCCCCAAGTAACGAGACGAGGCTCCGTATTAATGGTTAAACAGGAATTCTAACTTTATTGAGGGCTACCTGCCCGGTATTTATGCAGGTCTCCCACCTGGTGGACACTCCCCTAGGGGACCAGAAGGAAGACTGCGACACAGGGGATACAGCAGCCAATCACACACAATGGGACAATACAGACACCCCCAGCATATCCCTCCCCTCTGCCTGTGATACAATCACCCTACACAGGTTAATGTAATCATCACAGGCAGGAGAATACACAATGTCTTCTGTCCTGGAGACAATCGAGGACTCATTCAATTATCTCTCAGGACAAAGGGAAATCGCCAATACACACGTGGGGACAATAGGACAGACATCACTATTCAATATACAATGTCCCACCCTTTACAGTACACACAGACATTTAACATATCCCCAGATGGCTTGGATCTGAGCGCTCAATATATCCAAACAGCGCTCAGATGCCACAAACCAGTCAAATCGCCATGGGGTTTAAGTTTAGCATGGGCTGATGAGAGGGCCCATAATCCTGGGGCAAGAGGCTGGCAATCTGTCCCCTCCAAAACCCAGTGGCGCGGTTGGTTTCGCCACAACTTGGAAATACAATGGACAGCAGGATCCTCATGTACATGACAGCAAGCGGTAAAGAGTTTAACTTGTTAGCATCTAGACTGCCATTGTAATATGTAAAATACCCTTTCATGTATTGTATATGGCAGATACCAGTATTGTTTATCGACTTCCCTAAATTAACCTGTCATCTGCTGAACTAAAGTTGGTATTCCCACCCCCAATGACCTATAAATACATGTACTATGGAATAAAGACTTTAGATCTTAACTATCCAAGATGGAGTTCTGGACTGTTATCTCCCAGCTGGAGGAGAGAGTATTCACTGAAGGGGATAATTTACCGGTGGAGGTCGGATGCCTCATTGTATGACCATCTCATAATTACCTCAAATTGAAAAGAGCTAACAGTACCCGCTGCTGCTTCCTTTGCTGAGGTGTCAGATACAAATTTGGGAGTAAGAGGACCGACCAAGCTGCTTTTTCCACCTCCCGGTTCCTGAAATCAATTCAGTTTGGTGTATGAGAGTTTGCTCTGTCACTGTGAAGGCAGTCGAAGGTACCCGGCCTAAACTTTTTTTCACAAAAGGCAATCCCTGATATGGGATGTAACAGAGGATTAAACTGATGAGAATAGTACTACAGAAAATACCACTCATATCGGGTGTGACAGTAAATTGCACGGCGCAGACGCAGTCACCGTGGATAAAAACAAAGGGGAGGGAGCCAGCGGTTTTTTAACCATCTCCCCTTTCGAAAAATCAATTCAATTCACCTTTCGGGGACCCTTGGTGTTGTACGTGGCTGGGTGGAGGAAGAAACCTTCAATGACATCACCGGGACGTGGCTAGCTTGGTATCCAACCTTGTGCAAATGGGGAGTTTGCGGTTGTGCAAATGGACTGTTTGCGGTGCATTAAAAGGGGAGTTTGGTCTGTCAATGTCTGTGAAGCGGGCGTGACCCTTACACTACCTGATCGATACAACATCATACCTGATCGTATACACACACTGGATGTTTTAAAGCATGTTATTCCAAACAATTTAGGAATCTTAGGTGATTTATGGATTAAAACCCGACTCTGCGTCCACTACGTAATTTTCCATGGGAGTTTTGCCATGGATCCCCCTCCGGCATGCCACAGTCCAGGTGTTCAGGTGACCCCTTGAAACAACTTTTCCATCACTATTGTGGCCAGGAAGAGTCCCTGTGGGTTTTAAAATTCGCCTGCCTATTGAAGTCTATGGTGGTTCGCCCGTTCGCGAACATTTGCGGAAGTTCGCGTTCGCCATTCGCGAACGGAAAATTTTATGTTCGCGACATCACTACTGTCAACCACCAAACATTGGGAGGTGGCAAAAAGAACAAACAAAAGTATAACAATGGCTGGGTGCGGCCGGTATACTTCTATACTCTACCAATATAAGACAGAATAATCTTGAGCCAGGAGGTGGAGGTCCCAGTGGAGGAGTAAGCAAACGTGGTGGTGCAGGTGGTGAAGGCGGACGTGGCGGTGCAGACGGAGGAGGTGGACGTGGTGGTGCAGGCAGAGGCGGCCACCAACCTTTTTTTTAATTATTTTTTTTTTTAGTTCCTTATTTATTTATTTATTTATTTCTTATATTTTTTTTTTTTGGGGGGGGGGGGGGTATGTCGAGACCCCAAAACATTGGGAAATATCAAAGAGAAGGCACAAACTGCACTGGTCTACTCTGGTGATGGTACAGACAACTCCTGTGGGATCCATGCCTTGTTCATTTTAATAAACGTGAGCTTGTCCATGTTGGCTGTGGACAGGCAGATCAACCCCCCCCACCCCGCGCCATGCTAAACACACGTTTGGACAAGCTGCAGGGCAGGCCACCACTTCCAAGTGCAGTGGCCGGGGGTTTGGGATGGCCCCAACGCTACAATGGGTCCCCCGGACATCGTCGAGGTGTCACCGCATGTTGCTGATCTCCGGAAGTGATGGTAAGGTGTGGTGAACCCCAATGGGAAATATGTCCAGAGAGTCAGGGTCTGTAGTAACCAGGGTGCCTCTTTACTAGAGGAATTCAGGTGCAAAACAATACAGGCTTCTCCAGTTTCCTCCCTGGCAGAAGAAAGGTTTGATGCTGAGGAAAGGCCCTTAGCTAGCTGTCCCTCTCTCTCAGAAGGCTGGCATCTTGGTCAAGGGCCCACGGTCTGTAGTTCAGTAGTACAGGTGGCTCCTTGGTCACCATGGGCTGATGACCCATGGTCTTCTGGTGACTCATGCAGGCTGGCATGAGTCTCCCCTCCAAGCACTGGTTCCTAACTGCAGCACACTAGCGGTTCTGACTGCTCTCCTTATATACCATTTGTAGCTAGTCCGGACCTTCTAGTGGGAGGGGTGGAGCGGAGAAGCTCAGCACAAACAGATACAATGTTACACTTTCCGTCTCTCATAGACTTACATTACAGCTTCAATGATATTCAATGGCAATGACACAACAATTTTTCCAGACAAAAACAAGTTTACAGACATAACAAAGCTAAACTAGACAGTCACAAGGTCAGACTGTCTGTTTTGGTGGTAAACCACGTCTGGCTTTTTCCCTCCAAAACAGTTCTTTAAACTCTATGGTAGCTGTGGAAAATTAGGTAAAAATGTACAGAAATCCACAGCACTCCTCCAATAATGAAAAAATCCGGTCTTTTATTCAACCAACAGCATAATTACAGCGACGTTTTGACTACCTCTGGTCTTTATCAAGCAGTGAAATCACAGTAAAGAAAGTGCCTTTAAATAGTGCTTGTGTAGGTGTGTCCCTCACCTCCCCATAAGCGGGGGTATGATCCCAAAGATAACATACTGTAACAACACGGGGTCATTTAGCTCTTCCAGATCGCCGTCTTAACGCCTTAGACGGTTGGCACACATCAAGAAGCCGCTCCACCACTGTAGATCCGGGTGCACACTGGCCACGACCAGCTTTATTGTCACAACAGCAGTACAACAAAATCATAAAAATAAATCCTCGGCCGTCCGGCCACTGACTAAACAGTCTTTCCCTCTCTATCAGGATCTGGGTCTACCACCCAGCTCCCCAAGACACATCACCAGTGCTTACCCCACACACAGGGTTAGAGGGCCCCGGCTCCCACAGGCCTCGACACAGCCGGCTCCTTTCCCAGACTGGGAGCCCTGATTGAGAAGCTCAACCCACATTAATCCAAGCTCCTCAGCTGGCTGATAATTATCCCCATTACCAGCCTGACTGCTGCAGACAGTGGGAAAAAACTAATTTCCCAACCCTTCTTGTTCTCACCCAGCTTTCTCTGGGTGAGATATGCCACTTGAATGGCCTTCCTATGGCCTTCTGGCAGCTCCACTGCCACATATCCTCCCCCCCTGATAAAGGCCGTAGGACTTTTCAGTTTACTTAAGCCCCCTCCAGGGTCAAAGCTCCTACGTTGGGAAACATCTGAGGTTTTTCCCACTCCAACTCAACGGCCTTAGCTTCTTCAGCCTTTGAGACTCCTTTGGAGTCTTCATCCACTTTGTTAGCCATCTCATCCTTCTCGGACACGGAATCATATACTTGCATTCTTAACTCCTCCTCATCAAGGTTGGAGGTACTGGGGACATCAGAGTCTTCACCAGACTCGTCGTCTTCTGGCAATCCCTGCAGAGGTTCACCCAGGATATGGTTCTCCTTTCGGGCAGGATTCAGGAGAGCCAGCCCATCGGAGTAGACCGGACCCTCATACTGGTCGTCGGTCCCCCCCGACTGCGACTGCTCGCTTTATGGAAGGCATTGACAGCAGAGGGAATGTTTTTCATGACCAGGTCCTGGCCACACACTGCCACGAGTCTCTGGGCTTCTGCATCCACCTCAGCACCACCATCTGGTTCAGCAGATACATCTTCCATCTTCTCTGCCTCGGCTGGCACCACAGCGCAACCACCTCCAGACCCATTCTTAACGGGCTCTGACTTCTTGGCATCTTTTAGAGGATCTTCCTCTTCAGGTATCTCATTTTCTTCAACCTGCTGCGCAGGAGAACGCTTAGGCCTCTCCAACTCATAGACTTCATCTTTTGAGCTCCTGAGATCCTCCATCTCTGCTCTGAGTTGCTTGTTCAGCCTCTCCAATTCATCTCGCTCCTTAAGCGCTTTTCAAGGGCTCTAGCCAAGGAGAGGGCCTTGGTCTTCTTCTTAGTTTTCCGCACCAGCTTGTTAGCAGCGCCCCGCTCTTGGGCCTTCTGGTCCAGCTGCTCTTCACTCTGTTCTGGGGTAACAGCAGTTGTAGGAGTACCACCATTCTTCCTTAGACACTCTGTGGGATTTCCACCCAGGGACTCTTCAAGCCCACTGTCGAGGTCCACTATAGACTTTTGTGTCTTTCTGGAGTCTTTTCCCCTCCCCAGGACACCAGGAGGTAGACCCTTCAGTTCACTCATCTTTTCCGGGGTCTCCTCTTTTGACCCTTCTGCAGCCTTCTTCGGTGACTCTGTGACGACAGCTAGTCCCTTCTCTATCGTATCTAGGGACCGTGTGGTGAGAGGGAGGTCAGCCTCCTGTTTGCAGCTGTACTGTCCTGTCAGGTCATCTAAGACTGACTGGATAGGAGCTCCAGACACTAGGCTGACGTCACCCGACTGAACTCTTGTCTCGTCAGATATAACTGTCATCTGGTCGCTACTAGTAACCACTTTAGTTTGGCAAGACCTCGACATGGAAGCCTCTCTCTCTCCGAGTTACTATCGGTCACAGAACATGCGTTATATATACCGCTCGTGTCATTCTCAATCCTGTCCTCTAGGGGCACCGATGAGCTAATCCCCACCTGGGACATTTTATTAACCATAGAAACCTGTGGAGACTGCATATCCACTTCCAGTACGTGTGGTACACCCTCTAGGACCGCCCCATGTACTTGCACATTTTTCACAGTGGTTTCCCTCAGTTGTGAGCTCTCAACATCAGTTAGCCTTTTTATACCATCCACATTTCTACCAACAGGGGGCGCTTTTCCCCAATCTCAGCCTGCAAAGGAAAAGGACTGTCATCATCCTCATCACTTCTTGCACATAGATCCACATTATTATTATACGTTTCAACAAACTCTGCACCTTCACTTGGCACCGTGTCGGCACCATTGTTTCCAATGGTCATTTCACTTAAACCATTGCTTCCTATCTGCATTTCCCTTACACCTTCATTTAAAGGGACGGTACAGGTTCTGCAGGAGCTTCATTACTTCCTACAGAAGTGTCTCCATTGCCCCACATTACGTCACGCATGAGCATATTTGCAAGATCAAGTCCCTCAGTCTCTGTTCGCACCATGGTCTCACCCTCTGTGAGGACCACCGGATAGTCCACAGGATTCACATAATGGTCCCGGACATTCGTCATTCCACCTCTTACCCGGGCTAGCACGGGATCTCTGATTTTCACCATCCCAAACCTAGCCTTGGTCACAGGCAGTTTAGACGACACATTGAGCTTCTCCCCTGCAGATTCCTGCGAGAGAGCAACCGCAACAGGCCTTCCCGCCTGTTCAGACACTGCGGTCTTCCCATAGTCACTCATCTCTGAGACACTTTCTCGCCGCAGCGCTTTCTCAGTCACCGGCCCGGCACTGCCGCCGGCACTGCCAAATAATTAATAACAGGAACAGTCTTACCGATTGTCGTCAGTGACTCCCGGAAGATGAGGGTCGTCCAGGAATATCTCCAGCACGGTCACCTCCCTTCTCCTCAATGCAGTAGTTGCCACGGGAGACGCCTTGGACTTTTCCGGACGGACACTCCAGCCGCACTCTTTCGGATTCTGTGCACAGTCGCAGGGAAAATAGGCACTCCTGAGAAACGCACCGCTCTCCAGCTCTTTATCTTCCCGACGGTTGCCCTTGGCAACGGCATACTTCCGCTTGTCCTCCGGAACTCCAACTGCAGAACTTGAAGTACTCCCGCCATACCATATCTGCCAAAATAAGGGAAAATCCTTGCCCAGTACGAATTCTAGCCCCAGGGTCTCACATTTCAACAGCTCCCACTGCACAGAGCCATAGTCCGTCACAAAGGTCAGTGACACCTTAGTTTTTGTCTCTGGACCTCTTGTTACAAAGTCCAGAATTTCGGGCAGGACCCGAGACACTTGCTGGCGGGAGTCTAGTATAACCCCCAAAGGGATCCCCCCGATCACCATCTCGCAGGACTTTTCCCACGGGCTCCACAATGTTGCAGCCATTTTGACAGGTCAGTTTCTTTTATTGTGCTTCTGGCCCTTTAAATCCGCACACAGCTTGCACCACAGGAAAAAAAAAAAACAGTCCACAATCGCATGAGCAGCACTTGCTCCACTAGACAAAAAAGGCTTCCGGCCCTTTAACTTCACACACAGCAAAGAACAGCTTTCAGCAGCACCTGCTGTCTCGTCGTTGCCCCTAGCAACCAAGTGTTTTCTTACTTTTCAGCACGGCCACTTTCCGTCCAGCAATCCCGCAGCATTCAGCACAGACCACGCTTCCTGGTGCCCTTAGCAACCTGTTGTCTTGCCCTTTTTTGCTCTGCAGCACCCAGCTTCGTGTGCCATTTTCATGCCATAGCATCCTCCACCATATGTAACAACTCGGGGTCATTTAGCTCTTCCAGATCGCCGTCTTAACGCCCTAGACGGTTGGCACACATCAAGAAGCCGCTCCACCACTGTAGATTAGGGTGCAAACTGGCCACGACCAGCTTTATTGTCACAACAGCAGTACAACAAAATCATAAAAATAAATCCTCGGCCGTCCGGCCACTGACTAAACAGTCCTTCCCTCTCTATCAGGATCCGGGCCTACCACCCAGCTCCCCAAGACACATCACCAGTGCTTACCCCACACACAGGGTTAGAGGGTCCCGGCTCCCCAAGACACATCACCAGTGCTTACCCCACACACAGGGTTAGAGGGTCCCAGCTCCCCAAGACACATCACCAGTGCTTACCCTACACACAGGTTAGAGGGTCCCGGCTCCCCAAGACACATCACCAGTGCTTACCCTACACACAGGTTAGAGGGTCCCGGCTCCCCAAGACACATCACCAGTGCTTACCCTACACACAGGTTAGAGGGTCCCGGCTCCCCAAGACACATCACCAGTGCTACCCCACACACAGGGTTAGAGGGCCCCGGCTCCCCAAGACACATCACCAGTGCTTACCCCACACACAGGGTTAGAGGGCCCCGGCTCCCCAAGACACATCAGCAGTGCTTACCCCACACACAGGGTTAGAGGGCCCCGGCTCCCCAAGACACATCACCAGTGCTTACCCCACACACAGGGTTAGAGGGTCCCGGCTCCCCAAGACACATCACCAGTGCTTACCCCACACACAGGTTAGAGGGTCCCGGCTCCCCAAGACACATCAGCAGTGCTTACCCTACACACAGGTTAGAGGGTCCCGGCTCCCCAAGATACATCAGCAGTGCTTACCCCACACACAGGGTTAGAGGGTCCCGGCTCCCCAAGACACATCACCAGTGCTTACCCCACACACAGGTTAGAGGTCCCGGCTCCCAAGACACATCACCAGTGCTTACCCCACACACAGGGTTAGAGGGTCCCGGCTCCCAAGACACATCACCAGTGCTTACCCCACACACAGGGTTAGAGGGTCCCGGCTCCCCAAGACACATCACCAGTGCTTACCCCACACACAGGGTTAGAGGGCCCGGCTCCCCAAGACACATCACCAGTGCTTACCCCACACACAGGGTTAGAGGGTCCCGGCTCCCCAAGACACATCACCAGTGCTTACCCCACACACAGGTTAGAGGGTCCCGGCTCCCCAAGACACATCACCAGTGCTTACCCCACACACAGGTTAGAGGGTCCCGGCTCCCCAAGACACATCACCAGTGCTTACCCCACACACAGGTTAGAGGGCCCCGGCTCCCCAAGACACATCACCAGTGCTTACCCTACACACAGGGTTAGAGGGTCCCAGCTCCCCAAGACACATCAGCAGTGCTTACCCCACACACAGGGTTAGAGGGTCCCGGCTCCCAAGACACATCACCAGTGCTTACCCCACACACAGGGTTAGAGGGTCCCGGCTCCCAAGACACATCACCAGTGCTTACCCCACACACAGGGTTAGAGGGCCCCGGCTCCCCAAGACACATCAGCAGTGCTTACCCTACACACAGGGTTAGAGGGTCCCAGCTCCCCAAGACACATCACCAGTGCTTACCCCACACACAGGGTTAGAGGGCCCCGGCTCCCCAAGACACATCACCAGTGCTTACCCTACACACAGGGTTAGAGGGTCCCGGCTCCCCAAGACACATCAGCAGTGCTTACCCTACACACAGGGTTAGAGGGTCCCAGCTCCCCAAGACACATCAGCAGTGCTTACCCCACACACAGGGTTAGAGGGTCCCAGCTCCCCAAGACACATCAGCAGTGCTTACCCCACACACAGGGTTAGAGGGCCCCAGCTCCCCAAGACACATCAGCAGTGCTTACCCCACACACAGGGTTAGAGGGCCCCGGCTCCCCAAGACACATCACCAGTGCTTACCCCACACACAGGGTTAGAGGGTCCCGGCTCCCCAAGACACATCACCAGTGCTTACCCCACACACAGGTTAGAGGGCCCCGGCTCCCCAAGACACATCACCAGTGCTTACCCCACACACAGGGTTAGAGGGTCCCGGCTCCCCAAGACACATCACCAGTGCTTACCCCACACACAGGGTTAGAGGGCCCCGGCTCCCCAAGACACATCACCAGTGCTTACCCTACACACAGGGTTAGAGGGTCCCGGCTCCCCAAGACACATCACCGGTGCTTACCCCACACACAGGGTTAGAGGGTCCCGGCTCCCCAAGACACATCAGCAGTGCTTACCCCACACACAGGGTTAGGGGGTCCCAGCTCCCCAAGACACATCACCAGTGCTTACCCCACACACAGGGTTAGAGGGCCCCGGCTCCCCAAGACACATCACCAGTGCTTACCCTACACACAGGGTTAGAGGGCCCGGCTCCCACAGGTCTTGACACAGCCGGCTCCTTCCCAGACTGGGAGCCCTGATTGAGGAGCTCAACCCACATTAATCCAAGCTCCTCAGCTGGCTGATAATTATCCCCATTACCAGCCTGACTGCTGCAGACAGTGGGAAGAACTACTCCCCAACCTTTCTTGTTCTCACCCAGCTTTCTCTGGGTGAGATACGCCACTTCAATGGCCTTCCTATGGCCTCCTGGCAGCTCCACTGCCACAATACAAATACATCTCATTAACTGCTCACTTAATTGATTTGCTTTCAAACATGATCGGTTGCGACACTGAAAAATACAGATCAATGCTTATAGCGCTTATAGTCTGCATTCAGCATTAAACTGCACATCATGTGAATGCATTAATCTAACCTGAGTGACATATTCATACATCCCCTGTGGAGGTGTTAATAACTTACATATGGTAGTTTTCTCATGTGAGTTCCAGTCATGTCGTGAGTCCCCTAAAAGTGCCATGACCTCTATGAGGACAGGATCAGCATTTAGCTGACCCTCAGTCCTTAGTGTAAGGGGTCACAGCGACCATTCCTATTTCCCCGTGCACTTAGTGTGGGCAGCATACATAAGTAAGCATTAGTGATGAGCGAGCATGCTCAGCACATGGCGGTACTCAATCGAAATGCTAGAGTCTCTGCCCCGCATGTTTCGCGGGTTTTAAGAAGCCAATAAAGGTGCAGGTAAGTACTTCCCTCACTGCAATGCCGTAGCCATGTTGGCTGCTGGCATTACAGTGATTGGCTGGCTGAAACGGGTCATCGGGAGCTATATAGCACCCAATGACGCATGTTCAGCTCAGACGTAGACACGGAGAGCATCAGGTAGGAAGGGAAAGACAGAGCAGGGAGCGAACAGCAGTGTCAGAGACATCAGTGCTGAGGAGGGGACAGATAGTGCAGGGAGAGACATCAGTGCTGAGGAGGGGACAGATAGTGCAGGGAGAGACATCAGTGCTGAGGAGGGGACAGATGGTGC
>JAKVIS010003034.1:0-19436 GCA_033119425.1 Bufotes viridis | reverse complement strand
TTCCAAGGTTTCCCTTGGCTGTCCATGATTTTGGTATAGGTTGTCCAGAAAAATAAAAAATTCTGGTTGGCAACCCTGATCTTACACCAGTGGAGGAGCACACAAAACAGCAAGTAAGCTTGTAAATTTCCCCCATAGTATTATAAAAATACTGCACACAGGTGAAGTCACTGATTGGAATTTTTTTCAAACATGTTGATATCGGGTCCTTGTGTTTATAGGTTTAATTCCAGCGTTGTTCTACTATAGCTCACATAATGTAATCACAAGTTGCTTTACCGACGAGATGATAAAATACTGCTCTGTAAATATGGGCCATAAAAATCTTGAGATGACAATAGGTTGAGCGTGCTTTCTTTGTAAAATGAACTGACATAAATAAAAACCATATCTTTCAGAACCGTAATTTTTATTCATTTAACCTCACAACAACTCTTTATTTAAGTCACATCTGTTGTATTGTTTCAGTGTTACTGAGTAACATATGGGTGTTATGATGCATTGATAGCTTCAATTATTACAATCTGTACAGTATTTCATGATAAAACAAGTTCAGAATAACGTATGGGTGAAGAAAGTTACCTGAGTTTATCTGTTAGGAATTCTGTAGTTCCAGCATCCACAATAGTTTCACATTAAATCTGATCTCTCATCCATTAATTTTGGTAACCTAATCCTCCTGCTAACAAAAGTACTAACTACATCACAAGATACTCTGTTGTGGGTTTTGTTGCATTTCATGGCAAAAAAAAATAAAAATAGTTTTCTTCCAATCTATCTCTTTCTAGATGTAAAAGTTCCCTTATGCTGTCTGGAAGCAACTTTTCCAGGCCTGGACCACAGATGGTCTAAAACCAGAATATGAATTCCTGCTCATTGATGGAATCTGGTCTGCTACACACTTTATAATAACCCAACTCAGGAATACTTTTTAGTCTTTGACTCTTTCTCAGTAAAAAATTTAGATATTATTCGGACTCCAAGTTTAATTTCAAGTTTCTCTTGTTAACTCACACTTTCCCACAAATGACTTAGGTGGCCATACACATTTAGTAGCTATTAGCTATGGGCTAAAAGGTTGTTCTGCCAACAGCTCCCTCATGACTCCTCCATACACATGTACATGTGTCCTGATGGCTTATCTCCCGAGAACAAATAGATTAAATCTAATTGCCTGGTTCATATCTTCCCCGACATCTGTTGTTAAAGGAAGCCCCATATAGATTAGATGGTTGGCTGAAATTTATATAATGTGTATGGCCAGATTTCAAACTGTATTAGCAAAAAATGATTTATTGTTTAAATTAAATTTTTATGTTAACCCATTTCCAACTGCCGCCATACATGTATGGTAGAAGTCGAGTCTTTAAAAATGACATCCGCTCAGAAGCTGAGTGGGCACTATAGACACCAGGTTTCTGCTGTTTTACACAGTAGACACCCAGTGCAAATGTCTGTGATCAGAGATAACGCCTATCATGGATATTTAATCCCTGCTATGGTCAATTGTGACCATGGTGTCTGAGCGTTTTTTCCCTGGGAATGCTGCACTCCCAGGGCCTGAACGGCATCCCATCTGAAGGATCCGAGGCTACCACAACGATAGTTCATATGGAGCACTGTGGCAAGGATCCATAAGAACATATCGCATCTCCCATAGCCCACAATGGAAATTTTTGCATTGTATAGGACAAGCAATCTAACATTTGCATGTTCAAGTTCCCTAAAAGGGGAAAGAAAGCTTTTATAAATATAAAACATAATTCTAAAAATATAAAATATAATGAATTTTTTTTTTTATTAAAATCATCCTCTTTTCCCCATAATAAAAATAAACAATAAAAAATAAAGATAATTTGCACTGACACATCTCAAAACACCTGTACTAATAAATTAGAAATGCATTTATCCCATACGGAAAATGCTACAATGGAAAAAAAAATTGCTGATTTGCAGCTTTTTCGTCTCAAAAAATTAACAAAAAGTGATCAAGTGGTCTTCTTCTGGCCCCACGCTGTGTAGACGTGCACTATGACCTGATGCTGTGCGCTGTCAGATCACAGTCCAGTGCGGTGGGAATAAGACCAGGGAGGGTAAGTGAATCTGCCAAAAGGCAGCGCTGTCCGGAGCTGGAGATGTAAGTTTATTTTTTTATTTATTTTAAATGTCTGATCTGAGGTCTGATTGGGGCTGATCTGAGGCTAATGGAGGGTGGGGAGGCTAATGCAAATGGAGGTATAATCTGAGGCTGGGGGGTCTGATGGGGGCTGATCTGAGGCTGGGGGTCTGAAAGGGGTCTAATCTGAGGCTGGGGGGTCTGATAAGGGTCTGGTCTGGGGCTGGGGGTCTGAGGGGGGCTGATCTGAGGCTAAGGAGGGTCTGATGGGGGCCTGATCTGAGGTTGGCAGGTCTGATGGTGGTGTGATCTGAGGCTGGGGGTCTGATGGGGGCGTGCTCTAAGGCTGGGGAGGGTCTGATGAGGGTCTAATGTAGGCTGAGGGTCTGATAGGAGGCTGATTTAAGGCTGATGGAGGTGGGGGCAGATCTGAGGCTGAGAAAGGGACAAAAACAGGCACAATTGCAAAGAAAGAGGCAGGGACAGTGGCAGGGGGAGTGAAAGATGGGTAAACCCCTCTCTGGACCCCTCTGGGTTTAGCTAGGCTGCCATTAATGTCAAATAAAGAACTAAATATATAACATTCTCGACTTAAAAATTAGACTGCCATATGTGGTCAAAATGGCGCCTGTACGATTTGTAATATATAGTGCAGGCGCCATTTTGTGCTGCAAAAATACAGTGCTCTTGATTTTTTTTTTTTGAAGCACAATTTCTGTAACTTACCCCTAAGTCACTTATATGTTTAACCAAATATAGCAGTCAAATTTTTAAGTTGAGAATTTGTATGGCCCCGAACGATGTTACAAATATCCAAATGTCCCTCAGCAGCAAAAGGGTTCCCCAGCCCTGCTTTAAAGAAACGATAATAAATGTGTTTCTAGATTATTCCGTGGTGGCAAAGCCTGTAAGCAACACATTCTCATCTTCTCTGAACTCAAAGTCAAGATAATGGAAATGGAAATGAAAACATCTCTGTAGTTTGCTGCAGACATTGGACTCTTGCCTGTCTTCATTTCATTCTCCTATGGAAGTTCGAGTTTAGTGTTCCTAATTCCCTTCCTAACATCTTCATTTCTGAGTAGTTCCCCTTCATTTCTCATTCTCCTATTTCCTTATTTCTGTACCATCCAGAATCAGGAGTAAAGGGCTCTTGACACGGCCCAGAATCTGCCAGATGACCGCTAAATAGCGTTCATAGGATTATCTGCCATTAGCGATTATCTGCCGATGCAAAAGGTGCCGCCAATTTCCCGATAAACAAGCAAAACCAGGTAATTGAATCGTTTTGTTGCCGGCAAACGAGTCTGTATGGGGAAGAGCGATGGCATTAGCGATCACTCCTCCTCATATTGTGGAGGAGATCACTGCATGTACAGTATATTGTTACCAAAGTATCTAAACAAACCTTTCATATGGAAGATGCCATCAGGAAAAATTACAATCGGATTACACAGGGGTCTTCTTCTGTAATACCGGTGTCTGGTTTAATCACATGGGTGGAAAATGCTTTTTCCTTCCCCAAGGCTCCTCTGTCTTCGCTTATGGGAACCACAAAATGCATGGAAATGCAGAATAAGAATAGATAACAACCTTTCTTTTATAGCCATTAAAGGTTGTATGTGATTTTTGTCACGAACCAGTGGGTGTGAACCTGAATGAAGTTACCGGCTGAGAGAGTCAACGGAACTGAAAGTTTCGGAGAGGACTTCTCCTTGTCTAGGACCACTTCTCCAACTGACCCTAGACATTGCTCTATTTTCATGGGCTCTTCAGATGGGATGGACACTAGAGGAAGAACCGGCCTCTGGAAAGATGGAGCCAAACGGGGTGACCAGCAGGGTCCATGGCCTCAGTGTACTGTCACAAACCAGCGGGTGTGAACCCACTGTGCCACGTGTCCTCTAAGGGCATTGTCTAAGTGAACCCCTCGATCTTCACAGTACCCTTGATGGTGGGGATAGACTTTCCTGAGGGGAACACCAAGTTGCTTACCTCTTGAGGAGCACACGAGGCAGCTGGTCCAGGTGGAGCAGGAGGTACCTAAGAAAGGTATCAGAGGTACAGGCGTCATCAGCAGGCTGAGTCATTACCAGGAGCAACAGTGCAGCACCAAAGGATGAGGCAGAGGTGAAGTCAGACAGGCAATAGGTCAGGGCAGGTGGCACAGGTACAGGTCAGGAAATCCGGGTCAGCAAAAGGAGAATCGAGGCAAGCAGACAGGGATCAAACAGGTAGCAGAGTCCAGGAATACAAGTACGAGCCAGGAACACAGGAACACAAACGGATATCAGGAACTTTAGCAGGACACAAGGACCTTGGCACTGAGGCATCTGGGAAGGGGGCTGAGCACTTATATATGGATCTGGTGCATGCTAAGACAAAACAAGGTGTATATCTCTCAGTCTTTTAGAGTTTATTTCCATTTTCTATTTCTCATCTTTTATATTTTACTTGTATCATATCCTGTGTGTAATTGTTCCTATAATAATAGTAAAAAAAACACAAAAAAAAAAAACGCACATGTGGTTCTGATGCGTTTCTCTTGCATTATCTTGCAGAAAGATATTTATTGATAAACTGCAAGAAAGAAATGTTTAATCTTCCCATTCCTTTCTATTGTTTTTCAGGTGTAAAGGTTCAATTCCCCACCCCCATTCATCCACTTTTTTTTTTTTTACTATTATTATAGGAATAATTACACACAGGATAGGATACAAGTAAAAGATAAAAGATGATAGCATGCACCAGTATGATCCAATTGTGAGGAACATTTTGACGTGACAAATAGGTAATAGTGAAAAGAATCTTACAACATTTATATTTTTAATTTATAACATCCATGTTTTTATTCTCATTAGTTATTCAAGTTTGTTATATACTTTGCATATATGAAAAGAAAACTTTGGACTAATGTATTTAAAAATGAAAACAATGATCCGTCCTGGATTTTCCAATGGATATTTCTAAATAATTCGGCCCTAAATATGCAGCGATAATTATAAAAAGGTCTTTTGTATAGATTGCATTTTATACCACTGAGGAAGGAACATGCAGGCTCCAAAACACATCTGGTGATACATTAAATGCAATCTAGGAAGACCCACTAAAGAATTATATACTGAGATCTACAGCCGCGGACATAACCTTTTTAAAAAAGAAAAAAAGGAAACTGTCACCAATTAAAGAGAAACGTAAGAAAACAATATAAATACCCGATTGGGGTGAAGTTTCAATAGTCCCATATTCAACAGTTACAGTTATACAGAGGAAAGGCAAATATACTAACACGTGGGACGCTATGTGGGATGCCGAACCTGGAAAGAACATAATTGCGGCTATATCACTTGGTATATGAGAAGCTGTTCCTGTTAAAGATGCCAAGGCAGTAATGTACACTGCTCTGCAGCGATAATCATCTAAATACACTCTAAAGGATATTATACTTTGAATGAACATTTTGCTCCGAATGAAATAAGGGGAAATGTAGAACGATTAAAGGGATATTATCACTTATTATCATTATTTTGTACACTAAGAGAGACTATATACAAATAGCATAATCAAAGACATTGGATGAAGTATATTTTAATTGTACAAACCACAGATCACAAAGACCAATTGAAATTTTTTACTTTTGTATTTTTATTTTTTATTTAACACCACGTTTTTCACAATCACCGGGTTTGATCAATATATTCTATTGATCGATCATGCTAAATAAGAACTTTCTGCCTTAATCATGAAAATATTGTGATTTGGACACAATCATGGAACAAAAACACATTAATAATTGATTTGGGAACTGCTCTTTTTGGACTATATATTTTTTTATTTTATATTTTTTTCTCTGTATATTTTTAAGGTTTTATTGTTTTTTATGTATATGAAATAGTGGATTATATACATTAGGATTGATGCAATACTTTACTAATTGTATTTATATTGCTTACTACTTGTAGTAACCAGTCTCCATTTGTTCTAATTAGACACTTTTATACTTGTTTGTTTTTTTAAAACAGCTCTGAATGATAGAGTGCGTGTTAATCTAATACATTTTTTATACACTTTTTTGAGAGGTTTTTAGGGTAAGCCTTTTTAACAGGCCACCATATTCCAGAAATCATGACAGGTGAGCCACTATAAATGTATTCGTTAATCCACTTATATATGTGCAGGGTGTCTAGGATTGGTTGGCGAGGTCCCATGATCCAATCCATAAAACACAGGAAGTGACGAGTGCCGGCCCTTAAGCAAATGCTTCATGAAACAAGCAGCAAACATGCTGTGGCCAGGGCTGAAAGGAAACCCTGGCAGCAAATCACCACTGAACATGCGCCCGGGACAGTGGCGGTAAGCAGGGGAACAACGGTGCACAGCAGCCATGGTTACAATTTTTATGCACTGAGCAGCATAACATTTAAACCACTGACAAGCGAAGTGATTAACACTGATTATCTTGTGGCTTTGCCACCTGTCAAGAGGTGTGATATTCAATATAAGGCATAATTAGGGTGACCATACGTACTCTTTTTTCCAGACATGTCCTCCTTCTGGGACCTAAAAAAAATTGTCTGGGATTTATAAATCACCAAAGATGACCGGTATTCTCAAGGGGAAGGGGGGGGGGGACCAGGATAGCACAATAATCTGCTATAGTGCAAGAGCTGAAGGACCTGTGATGACATCACGTCATATGATCAATGCAGGAGGGGTCGGAGCTCAGCAGTGGAGAAGTGGTAAGGATCTGTGATCAGTGCAGGGGGGGGGGGGGGAAGAGTTCAGCAGTGGATAAGTGATGAGCCTGACAAACTTTGGAAGTTGTAGTCCTCTCCTCTTATACTCCCTCCATGAAATAATCTCTGGTATCCTATAACACCTGCCTTGACATGCTAGTTTTGTAGTCCTCTCCTCTTATATCTCCTAACTGTAATCTTCTCGGATGCTGATATATATAATTCCACTCCCATTCTGTATGTTGTATTGTCACTCACTGTCCCAGGTATGGTGTCCTCCTTTTGGAGGTTATGAAAGCGGTCACCCTAGGCATAATGGACAGTCAATTTTTGAAGTTGATGTGTTGGAAAAATTGATTGATTGTGTTGGATTGGGTTGTGCATGTTATAACATTTTATAACTTTTATTCCTCTTTATGTATTTATATATTTAAAGTTCAATTTTTCTACTTGCTCTATTCAGATTTAAATGTCAACTATTACACTATTAAGCAGAGGGCAGCTGTGATGTTTGGATTTCACTTCACTTATTTTTTCTTTGTCTTTGACTAAAGAAAGTAAAATCAATAGATGCTTCTAAACTGTCGTGGAAGAAAAAATGTTGCAGTGGGGACACAATAATGTTCAATGTGATGACGAGTTTTGCAGGTCAAGATCCCAGTGCACTTATCATAGCCAGAGAGATAAACTGACAGATAACAAACACAATGCGAGATGGGCTAGCAGAGTTGAAGGGCTGCGTTTTCTCTCTGAAAGCTTTAATTTCTCAAGAAAAGTTGAGGTTGGACAGTGAGTTTAAATTGGACTGTGAAGCCCTTTGGCGCTACTTTAAACCCACACTGGAGCACAAACACTTTCAGCATTGTAAAAACACAATAGCCTGGCCTCTGTTTCTCTATATCTTCTTTATTACTTTTACTATGAAGCTATTAAAGGAGACTGAAAAAAGGAAGCAAAGGTTTTCTGAACGTAACATTTTATGTTCAGGTGAAAGAAAAATCACATTCCAAATAAATGTCTCAGACTAGCTCTAAACAACACAGTCCAGTGCAGTGAAAATTCGGACGCATGTGTATTGTAACTGTATCATCATCCACATAAACGTTTGTGTCCATTATTGTAAATTGCTCCCAGCCATTTAAACTGTAGGCTAGAGAGTTGCCTTTGCTGTGTCTATTATAATAACTCTTATTGCACATAGAATTTCAACTAACAATTAGCCTTCAATTTTAAAAACCTAAATATACTCTTTAACAATGATCTCAATAATAGTATACTGCTACAGGTAGTTATTGCTCAGCAATGTGCTATCATGTCCCATCCCATTCAGTTTAATCCTTTAGTGCTGCAGTCATTGCCCCCTTTCCTGCCATGTACAGATTCCTTTTGCAAGATTGCATAGCCATGATAATACTCTGCAATCCAGAAAGAGGGGTTTTCTCAATTGTTTTCCATTGTAAATATAAATTTTTTAAAGGATTTTTTAACTAAAAATATGTTTCATTTTTATTTTGGCCACTTAATAGTCCTACCAAGGGACTTTTACATGTGAGCATTTGATTGTTTCCATAATGCACTTTACTTCTTATGTAGTACAGTGTATTAGGGCTCATTCACATGACTGTAGGCCATCCGTGTCTCTCCGCTATGCATGGGCACTGGCCATGTGAATCCCTTATTATAGCACAGACCAAATTACTTGAATGGGTCAATGATCAGCAATATATGGCAAAAAATAGGACATAGAGGGCTGCCACGCATGTGGGGTGCACCCTCTGGAACTTTGCAGACTTTGTTCTAAGTATAGGTGCGGGTCCCAGAGGTGGGACCTCGGAATGCTGCAAAATGCATTCCGTTCCGTTTAGTTGCGTTCCCATAATGGAGAGCAAACTGCAATATGTTGTAGTTTGCTTTCCGTCCTGGAAAGCGGATCTGGCATGACCCCCAATGCAAGTCAATAGGGACGGATCCGTTTTCTCTGCCACAATTGAAAACAATACGTCCTCCATTGACTGTCAATGGAGTTCATGACAGATCCGTCTTGGCAATATTAAAGATAATACCACGAGATCCGTTCATAACGTATGCAGATGGTTGTATTATCAGTAACTGAAGCGTTTTTGCTGAACCCTGCCAGATCCAGTAAAAACGCTAGTGTGAAAGTAGCCTAAAACTAATTGTTGCATGTATAATTGAGCGTATGTGCATTCAGAACTCATGAGAGTCCATGCAGAAGGAAGTATTATGGCTCTGCATGACCTCTGAATTAGAGGAAAACCTATTTTTTTTTTTCAAAATTCATAAGTAGTCACAAATATGACATGTTCCATCAGGTGTGTATTATACCGATATTGGCCCCTGTGGGATACCGTGGTATACAAAGACAATATTGCACACCCCATACTAGAGAGCTAAACTGAACAGGCAATCATGGGAAAAATCTAGATGTGAACCATAGCTGACTATGTGTAGAAGATGGTACGTGTAAACCACTGACAATTTTTTTTTCAGTCTGAAATTTTGGGTTTTTGAACACTTGGTGTCTTTTTTTTCAAGAATTCAAGACTAGAACACTGCCTTATGTCAGCTACTTGGATGACATTTTACATACATTGGGGAGATTTATCAAAACTGGTGCAAAGGAAAACTGATGTAGTTGTAGTAGTATAACCAATCAGATTCCACCATTCATTTTTCACAGCTCCTATGGGCAAGTAAGCAAGTAAGTTCTGCATTACACCAGTTTTGGTAAATCTCCCCTATTATCTTTGCAGATTAACAATTGCCTGGTATTATTATGTTTCAATGTGTATTATTATAAAAAGAGAGTGTGCTCTGTTTCACTACTTACTCTGGTATGTTAAGGAATCAATTTTTTATTTTTTGTAATATTGCTACAAATTATTATGAAGTAAATCCTAAGTCCTGAAAGCCTAATTCCTGAATATATTAGTGTTTTTTAAAGCACTATCAGAGCTCATCTGCTCAACGGCAAAAAGATGAGAAACAAGAACACCGTCTGCAGATAGTCTTCAGAAAATACCCATGAGCATCGTTCAATTTCCATAATGCTGGTGAGTCTTAATGTTATAAGACGTGTCCAGCACTTCTCTTACTGAAGCAGTATTTTTCTTAGACTTTTAGGAAACATCCAAGGCATGGTCAGATTTCAGATTGACAATAAGCTACAGAAGGTATAGTTTAATTACGGTAATATAAATATCATACAATGGGAACTATAAGCTGAATTCACAACTGACTGATAAGACCATTTTTTATTTGTCCATTCTTCTGATCCTTCAGAAGACAGAAAAACAAAAAAAGAGTGGATCCTGTATTTAAAAGGGGTTTTGCCATCACATACAATGGGGGCATATCGCTAGGATATGCCTCCATTGTCTGATAGGTGTGGGTTTCATCTCTGGGATCCGTGCCTACAACGAGAATGGAGCGGGGAAATTAATGGAGGGCACACTGCACATGCGCAGCCGCCCTCCATTCATTTTAATGGAGCCCGCCGAAAATAGCCAAGCGCTAGGACCCGCACCTATCAGACAATGTGGGCTAAGATCTTAGCGATATGCCCCCATTGTATTTGATGGGAATACCCCTTTAAGCATCCGTTATGCTCATTTATGCACAGATAGAATCTCTTTATGCCATTTCCATCTGAGGTCCATTATTTTAGATGGAAAAAAAGTACTGACTCAGAAGGAAATAGCTAAAACGGATGCCAAATGTTCATAAATGAGCATAACAAATGCTTAAAATACAGGATCTGTTTCTTCCTTTTTTTTCTGTTGTTCCTTAACGCATTTCTGCTTCTGCGGCAGAAAAAAAACCTACCAAAGAGTGCCTTCACACGTTCAGGGGCGCATCTCTAACTAGGAAAAGTGAGGCCGTGGCCTCAGGCAGCGCTGTGCTAGGACAGCAGGGGGTGGGGTGGCACTTTAGCCTCCAGCTCTGCATTCCTGCAGAGATCTGTGTTTTTGAGGATTAGTGTACATTGCGGTTTTACTGCAGTTTTTGCCGCAAATAGCTGCAAAAACCGCAGCACAACCTCAATGTACAATGGCCCCTTGGCATGGGTGTACATAACGGAGTATAAAGGACCTTTGGAATACAGTAATGGTAGGATAAAGGACCCTTGATGATGTCATCATGTCACATGATCACAGGTCCTTTAGCCTGTAAAAAAATATGCCAAAGGAGAGGAGAACTGAGAATCAAATAGGTATCTATGTGTGTGTGTTTATCTGTGTCATCATCTGCTTATTCTGTGATAGCACCAGTATCCTAAATATCTAGATATGAGTAGTAGTAATAGTATATATATATATATATCTGTATCAGTAATCAGTATTAGTGTTCTAGATATCTGTATATAAATACTAGTGCATGTGTGTACTATGTTTTGAGTGGAAATTTTTACCCCGCACTTTCCAATTATTTGCCAAAAAATACGCTTAGTAACTGAACCGCCAAACTACAGGAGCCATTGTCTGTTAGCTGTTGTGGCAGTTAACCTGGATATTCATCAGTTTGCATATAGCAACCAATCACAGCTCAGCTTCTATTTTTCTACAGGTCATTAATATGAGCTCTGATTGGTTGCTATAGGCAATGAAGGACATTCTTAGTGTAAGACAGCTTATGTGTGAGTTAATATCATTTCGATTGCAACGCTTAGCCAATGCTGTTGTAGAGGCTAAGGTAACTGACATAAAGGGACGGGCGCTGTGGAGGTCACTGTTAAGGCACAGCAGGGTACTGTGGAAGTCACTGTTAAAGAGGCAGGGTGCTGTGGAGGTTACTGTTAAGGGGGCAGGGCACTGTGGAGGTCACTGTTAAGGGGGTGGGAGACTGTAGAGGTCACTGTTATAGGGGATACTGTCGATATCATTTAACGACACACACAAACATTAAATTCAGTAGATGAAATATATCTGTGCGAAGAGTGTGTAATATATATTATAAAGTATATATAAAGAATATGGGGGACATCAAGGCTGACATTTTAAGTTCCCTTTGTGCTGCCGGAGGATGCAAATTGAGGCACAGACCTCTTATGAATTTGTTGCATCCTACGGTATCCGTGCAAAACACTTAAAGGGTTTGTGCAACCTGTTTGTATTGATGACCTATCCTCCGAAAATGTCATTAATATCAGATTAATGGAAGTCTGACGCCCCCACCAATCAGCTTTTGTCAAGGATGCGGCACTCCATGCGAGTTCGGGTACTTTCACATTAGCGGCAGGGGAGTCCGTCAGGCTGTTCTGGCGACTTTTAGTCCGGTGGCCTCTCGCCGTGCGCTGTCGTGCTGCCGCTGGAACTCCTCCCCCACCCCCATTATAGTCAATGGGGACAGAGCGGCAGTCTGGGGGCACACGTGAACTAACTTCGATTCGGCAGCTTCACCGAACTCTGTCAAGTAATTTGATTTGTTACAAATTACTTTGTCACATATTGCTTTTCATTGCATGGAGCAGGCGCATTGAAGAGGAATGGTGACCACGCTAACCCCCCCCCCCCCGTCATTTAAACCCTTAGATGGTGTGATTAACGCTAATTGTGGCATCTGAGACTTGCATTCAGGAGCTCAGGAGGTTAATCCGGGGTTAAAAAAAATAAAAAATTATACTTACCTCATCCACTTGGTTGCGGAGAGGTTTTCTGCTCCCATCTTGATTGAAGAAAACCTGCCAAAGGACCTGCGGCCAGCGTAATCACGTGGTGTTGTCATGACGTCACTGCGCGTGGCCAGTGAGATCACAGGTCCACAGGTCCTTTGGCCTTCTCAAAAGAGCTGATTAGCGGGGGTTCTTGGTGTTGGACTCCCACCGATCAGATACTGAAGACCTATCCATAGGAAAGATTATCAGTAAAAAAAAAAAATCTTGGAAAACCCTTTTAACCTACAATTTTTAGCTAAATGAAGAAGTGGACCATACAGTGAAATAAAAATATTTAGATGCTTTCCTGTGTATTAACTACAGTGTGAACTGGGATCAAGATCCAAATCAAATGGCTGTAATCAGGCCTCATATAAGCATCCCAGTAATCCCAGTGATTCTACAGTATCAAAAATAGATCATCATAGAAAACTGTATAAAAAGCAGGGAGCAAGTGATTCCTCACATTGGTTCAGGCGTACAGTTCCCACTCAGGACAACAGACAAACAGTCTGTTTGGCTGAGAAGAATCAGGAGGATGATAAGCATTACCTCTCCACAGTCACTAAATGCTCTTTTTTATTATTTACATTTTGCCTTTTGTCATTTTTGCCACCAGAAATAACAACATAAAGTGCCTTGAAAACATGCCTTGATACATAGTTTTCAACATTTTTAAAAGCACAAATCGGGGTGGATGCTGGACCCCTCCTGTCCCTGCTTTATTGTTATGAGTATTCCTTTGAAGCACATACTTCTAGTATAGGTAATGTATTGTTTCTTTTGTGTGGTGGACGCTTCCAATGACTGCCACAAGAATTAGATGTGTCATGAGACTGGTATACTATAGACAGTATTCATCATTTTTTCTTTTGATTTGGTAACTATTAGTAGAAAGGAAGATCAGAGTATTAGTCCATGGCAACAAATCAGCTTGATGCTTTCATTTTCCTAAGGGCCTCTGAAAAATTAAGAGGTGGAATCTGGTTGCAAAGAACGATGACTCCACTTTACCTTTGCACAGCTTTTGATAAACCTCTCCCATTAATCTTGAATCATGATAATGGGACATGTCCCAGTAAATCTCCCCCACTGTTTTATTCATTTGAATTAGTTCTTGTATTTGTTCTGAATTCTATTTATTCTCATTTCTGTAAGTTTTTTTTTTTTTTTTTTACTTTTTGTATTTCTCAGGCAGGGACCATAACATCCATAGCAGGGGACTATCTTGTAGCTAGACCACCTTATGGGAATGTGTTTCTAGTGCATTGTTGTCTTTCTACTCTCTATTGTTCAATACACAACACCAACTGAAACAATTCATTGAAATACTAGCAAATGATGGAGAATAATGAAATGCTAAGCAAATAATAAATTTCCGGGTTATGTTAAAACTGTTGACTATAATAAAGTTTTATTAGAATGTTACGTTAAAATGGGGTATATTTATATGAAAAAGGTAAAACTCAGGCATCCAGGCTAACCCAATGTAGAGAGGGATTAGGTAAATAACCATCTACCTGTCGGGTAGCCTGGAAAATGAGCCCAGCGTTTGTTAGCATGCACAGTGCTAATGATGGCTGCAAACAGGGGATAAGGATCAGCCCACTGATGGCAGGGGCAAGTGGGTGTAGGTTACTTGCTATAGTATAGTCCCTTTGCCTAGATGGGTAATAACCATGGTAGGTCAGAGGAGCCACTAGTCTATAGAGTGGTAGCTATTAAAGTGCAGAGGAAGTCTGCCTACATGCGTTAAATGTGGACCTTGTTTGTAAAAAACGTCCATACAGCACAACCGCCCTCCCACACACAGAATAGCAACAGGGACTATAAGCGCAGACAGGTGCCTATAATGTAGACCCACTCCAATAAGGCAGTAGGTGTAGAAACCACAAGTCTGCAGGTAATAGTGGTAACCAACCTAGAGGGGCGATACCTACTAGTTGGTAAACAATGCCCTGTGTAGCAAGCTACTGTGTAAACATAAGCATAAGCTAACTGCATGTGGCCCTGCCTAGTAAGCCATATCTAAAGGTTACATAGGCTCAACTCATTTCAACGTGGATACAATACACTACGTGTCATCAGGAGCATTTTAAGACACTATAAGGTGCCAGTATTAATGGGACAGCCTGCACTTTTACGTGCTGGCATTAGCTCTTTTTAACGTTCTATCAGGCTGTGTCAATATCAATTATCACTGAACGTATATCAGTATACTTTATTTTGTGTTGTGTTTAAAACTGGTGATTCACTACTCCAAAAATGATAAAGCCAGCTCTGCTTTTACTCACAAGCAGTAAACCACATTAGAAGAACCATAGAAAGCAGAACACAAATGGCACAATGTTTAACCTGTAAAAGCAGAAATGTTCTAATGCTGATGTGCTGTGGTGTTGTATACTTCAAATGGGAAAATGTAGTTTCTCTCAGTGAGTCACCAAAGGCAGTCATGCCAGACAATGAATCTATAACAGGCTTTTCGTACACTGTACCTCTTTCTCAGATGATCTAATTCAGTGGCTGATTTATGACTGAAAAGAGGTCACTGTCTGCCCTCGCTCTTCCCCTCCCCTGCCACCGCTTTCTCTGGATGTCATCCTTTATGAAATGGAGATGCATAGACTTGTTTTTCATACCTTACAGCATATTGATTCACTGCTGAGTGAGAATTTACATTTTAAGAAGCTCATCACATTAGAGCCAATTGATGTTTTTGATAAATGAGTAAAATGAGTTCAGGTTTCATAAAGATGGTTAACTATGGTCTATGGGGTTACTGCATAAAGACTGTCTTGAGTGTTTACATGAATATTTTACCAGATTAGTAAATGTGCAACTAGTCAGTGGTTGCAAGAATGGGAGTAGATCTAGTATATAGACAGTAAGAAAAATAATCAGTAATCTAGTATCTTCAAGCTGTCACTTTGAAATGTCCACAATCTTTCTAAACACTGCCTTAATCAAGAGCACAGGTAAGGAGTGTTTGAATATGGGACAGTTAATAGCTGTAATATCCATTAGCACTCGCTGGGGAATGAGGAGGAACAGGGAAGAACTTAGTGTTGATATTGAATTCAAATTTTCAAGTTAAAATGAGAGGGAAGTCCCACCAGATATGGACTAGAGCGCCTAGGCTTTGGCCACACCTCCAACAAATATTAGGAGCAGAAGGAAACATTTTAAATACTACATCGGGAGAGTGACACGATCTGGTAATGTTTGCATGAGTTCCCCTGTGGTGTACACATAGGGAGGATCCATGAGATCTAAGAAGTATCTGTTTTATTATCA
Organism: Bufotes viridis; assembly: GCA_033119425.1. Taxonomy (NCBI): domain Eukaryota; kingdom Metazoa; phylum Chordata; class Amphibia; order Anura; family Bufonidae; genus Bufotes; species Bufotes viridis. Next base: position 3,616 of record JAKVIS010003034.1, on the reverse strand, counting down.
AAAACTGTAAGGTCAAATGTCTTTAAGAAGATAGAGGGTTTCTAGATGGGTTTGATGGGGCAAATATGTTCGTACCAAGAGAGAATACAGGTCTTAAAGGTATACAAGAAAGCATTTACTATCAGGCACATGTATTAAGACCGGCGCTTTAGATGCACTTTCTTTAGACCATTTGCAATTTTGTCTAATTTTGCTTAGAATCAAAGCTACATTACACAATGTTTTAGTACACAGTGTCACATCATAATCCACGCACCTCGCCTTATGGAATCTTCTTCTAATAAATAACCTCTGCGTCAGTTGGTACAAGACCTAATACCAAAGAAAAAAGCAGAGAAGAAAAGAATGATGGTTGGTGATTCCACATACTGTATGACAAAGTTAGTTGTCAGATAGAATTTTATTAGAAGTCTTGAAACAACAATTTCGGCAGGAATAACCGTGCAGGAGATCATGGGACAACCATATTACCTTTTACCCTAAATATGCAGTCAAATGATGCTAGTTGAGATATAATACCATGCAAATGTTCCACATGTCCTGCAAAGATACAAATAGGAAGAAATTAAAAATATTAATTTGTGGTGTTTGAACCTTGCAGCAGTCAAGAAGGTGATATTACGTTCTTTAATAAGACACTATAGTGGTACAAAAGGGGTCCCCAATTTATTAAAAAAATAGCACAAAGAGTCCTAAACATTTGGATAATATGCAGTTGTAGTAGCAGGGCACAAATACATTTCCAGGAAGAATAGAAAGCCCTTTTAGATCATAGCAAGCTCAAAGGGTTTTGTGCAAGGACTCTCAATCATGATGTGCCATTCGTTAATGCTTCTGATTTGTCTCAATGTCAGCATGAGTCATTCATTCCCCCAACAAACCCTTTATGAGCCGTGGTATCTCATTGCTCTTCTAAACTGTTGTACAGAAAGAATTGAATGAGAAGCAACTGCAGAATTTCTGCAGTATTTGGAAATCATTATCTGCTTCCTAATAAATTCTTTGGTGACACAACATAGGGAATCAGAGTTGGCAAACATCATCATGATGTTTTTTCATTGGTATTTACTTATTTTGATTCTGCAGACTTTGCTATATTCGTGTTTGTGTGGTTGTTCTATGTATTTCTAAGCAAGTTTATGATTTCTAGATGGGAAAGAACAAATAGTGCAAGATTTAATTGTGAGTGAAAACTTGCATTTGGACTAGACTTTCTGTCATGTCTGCTAGATTATAGTTACACTAATGAACCATGCTACAAGTGATAAAAGTCATAATATCGATGCTCCGCTGGGCTCCCTCGATATAAGCATCCAGTTTGACATTGCCAATCACTGGACCCGGCAGAGACTGGATCCCCTTGCATCATATGACTGGATGATTACATGGAAGAAACCCAGCAGAACATCGCAGTCTGGGAAGAGAAGGAGTGGTGAGCCAGCGCCGAGAAGTAGGTAAGTAAGCTTCCCTCTACTGGTCCAGTAAAGTGAGGGGGGCTAAAAAAAACCCACCCCCCTTCCCCCCAATTCTTGCACAACCTCTATAAAGCTCTTGTTATTTTTATAGTATATGACAGAGCCACAGAAAATTTTAGGGCATATAGGTCAAAGTGAAGGACATCCAACAGTACAAATAGTACTCGCATTAATCCCCATATCCTATTATGCTGCTCAAAATTCAATTTATACACACACACAATTTAAAAGAAGCCAATTGATTTTTTGGTGTGTATTGGGAGGTCCGAAAGGAACCTGAAGGTACAGACAGATTTCACACATATATATTTTAGTGGACAAAGTCAGTCCCCTGGCAACAGTGTAAACCACTGTGTCCATCATGCTGTTTTGTCTCTTACGATTAGTATTTAGTGTTCAAGCCTGGTCATTCAGTGGTTTGTGTCCTCCTTTTTTTTTTTTTACTCAGACCCTTCCTGCCAGAACATGGGGATGCCATGGTTTCTACCATAAGTGCATTGTAAAATTGAAAATGTATCTGGAACCCAGTGTAACAATAAACTAAGCAGAAAAGGTATCAAATATTAATATTAAGGCAGTCTGGTGCAGGCAGACTAAAGCCTGAGCAGCATATGATCACTTCTGTCAACACTGTCTTCCGCTGCATGACACTAATAAGGGCCTGCCTGACAGTTTGGAAGGCACTGGCTTAGAGTCTATCTCTGATGGTCCAGTGCTTACATTGTCATTTTTTATGGCCTAGTATCGATCTTTAGTGATCCATAGAATTTGTACATCCTATGGTGGCTCAGTGATTTCATGAATATTATTAGGGGTGGTCTCTGAATTCATTACTATAATAAATTGTGTTGTCATTAATTAGCCAGTGGCTAGATCTTGGCCATGTTGCATAACTAAAGATCGATGTGTAGCAGTAAAGCAATTGAAGTGAACAGGGTTAAAGCTTGACTTGCAAATTGCTGCGACCGCCAACCCAGAATCCAAAAGAAAAAATCCAACACCAAAGGTCGCAAACACTTACAAGTCATATATTAACTCCATTCAGTCCAGTGGCTGCAGTAATACACAGTGATCTTTGATTGTGTGAGCGTGTCATGACCAAGATTGTAATGTAGCCTTATTATTTGATGGTAGAAAACATATGGCTGGACTACTGCAGTTTTCCCACTGTAAATGTTAGTATCACTGTATTCTGTTCACTGTGCCCCTATCACGTTCGGGTGTAGGAGGGAAAGACCACATCAAACATAGGAGAGAAAGGGGTGAGGGAATAAGGCCTGGAAACTAGGGAAAGGAGATGTATACCTCCTAGTAAAATCAAGGTCCCTAATCAAGGTCCTGACTGACTACCAGTATGAACAGACCCCAGAGGTAGGCAAGTTCATACACAGGAATACCTAATGTCATAACTCACCCTATAGGACCCTGGTGCTAATGTCAGGACTGAGACAACCTGTTTCTCCAAAAGGAAGGACAACAGGAGTCTCCCACAGACCTTAATACAAATGACAGGGAATTGCAACACACAGAACAGAAACAAAATACAAAGAAGGAAAGGAAAAACTTAATTTCAAAGGAGCAATGGAACTCTGCCGAGATCCACACAACAGCAATCCAAAACTGAAACTGAAGTTATAAACCGCATAGCATAGTGGGAGAAGCAACTATAAATAAGGAAGGTTAAATGACCACATAAGCAACACCTGAGGCAAGGGGTGTAGCCATTACCAGAAACAACACTGACGCCTATTGATCCACAAGGAAACCTGTCGGATCAAACCAAGTGTTGCCAGTCTTACCGATCTCCTGCCACCTGTCGCGGGAACGTCTGTGACAGTGTCCCCCCTTCTACGGGTGACCTCCGGGCACCCAGGACCGATCATATCCAGGTGAGACCTGTGAAAAGCTTTCACCAAACGACTGGCATTCACGTCAGATGCCGATACCTACATCATCTCCTCTGGTCCATAACCCTTCCAGTGAACAAGATACTGAAGAGATCTATGGAGAACTCAAATCAATTATCTTGGCAATCTGAAATTCCAAACTTCCCTCCACTATGACAGGAGAGGGTGGCAAGGAAGATGACTCCAAAGGTTTAAACATATCTCTTTAACAAAGATTTATGAAACTGGGCACTC
>JAKVIS010003033.1:0-19351 GCA_033119425.1 Bufotes viridis | reverse complement strand
TTTATACACTGAGCAGCCACATTGTCCTGCACTGCTAAGGAGTGTCTGCTGAAACACAGGCATGAGGAGAAGTTCACACACACAGCCCAGCACTGTTATCTCCCTGTCAGGAAGAACCTGGCTTTTTATACATTCCCTTACAATGCTGACTCACTATCAGTTCCCAGTGCATCTGGTAGACGGAAGGAGCATAGCAACCTGATTTTATCTCAGGTAAATATAAGCCAATACTGGGGACTTTTAGGTGGCTTTTAGGGGTTATTTATTAAACAATCAGAAATTAAAACAGGGAGCCAACAAGGTGATATTAATCACCAAAGAATCCAATAGTAAAAAATAAAAAATTTGACAGTTATACTTTAAGGTCGCTCCCATTTATTTCAATGTGAAAAATGGGCAAAAAGTGAAAAAGTTCTCTCTTTTTTGACAGCCGCTATTCAGCGGCCGTTAAAAAAAAAAAAAAAAAAAGACACTGGGGGAAGAACAGGAGCAATAGCTGAGAATCAGGGTCTACGGACTCCCTATGATATAGCATTTATCACCTACCCAGTGGACAGGTGATAAACGCTTCAGGCTGGAACGCCCACTTAATCCTGCTATAAGTATTTAGTGTGCACTTACCGATCAGATATGAGTGTGGCAAATCCAGCATCTCTGGCTCGAATGCTCCATGACAGTGCTGACCCCAATCGTCTATTCCGCATGGCTTGCATCGCCATAGTCTTGCAGATACTGCGGACTGGAAATGAAGAATAAAATTGTTCACCCTATAAAAACCCGCACATCACAGACAAGATAAAAACCTCCAGTTCAGCAAGCCCTGTAACGTATCTTCTGTCTAAGACCCTAAGGCTACTTTCACACTAGCATTAATATTTTCCGGTATTGAGATCCGTCATAGTGTCTCAATACCGGAAAAAAACGCTTCCGTTTTGTCCCCATTCATTGTCAATGGGGACAAAACTTCACTGAGCAGAACGGAGTGCTCCAAAATGCATTCCGTTCTGTTCTCATACCGGAGAGCAAACCGCAGCATGCAAAGGTTTGCTTTCCGCCCTGGGATGTGGATGCGTCCCCATTGACTTGTATTGTGAACTCTCTGACACAATAGAAAACAGATCTGTCCCCCACTGACTTTCAAGGAGTTCATGACGGATCCATTTTGGCAATGTTAAAGATAATAAAACCGGATCCATTCATTACAGATGCAGATGGTTGTAATATCAGTAACGGAAGCGTTTTTGCTGAACATTCCCGGATCCAGCAAAAACGCTAATGTAAAAGTAGCCTTACACAAAAACCTGATGGCTGAAATGCTCCATAAACGACATTTCTTCGATACTTTCTTGCACACACCTTGCTCAGCCATTTGCCGCTGCTCACAGATGCGCAATGCTTTCAAAGCTTTCTTCTCAGTGCTCAGAGGAATCCTCTCCATGTGAAGCTCAAGATAAACTCGACCCAGTTCTGGACAGTGATCTAGATAGTCGACTCCAAGCTGCCAAAGACTGCAAAGGAAATTCCCTCCATCAATAAAAAGAAAAACTTCACATGAAAAGTGATGAACTGAACAAAAAGCTACAAGTAAACGAAGCAAGGGATCAGAAGCAGAAAAAAATGTGATATATCATACCTATGATGGGAGAAGAGACCAGATGCGTATTCCAGCAGTAGATGTTCTCTCATGTTAGACCCAAAGCTACAAGAAAAGAGAATAGATGTTCAACACTTACAACAAATCTTGAAAACAGGTCTTATGCGGAATGCCTAGGACTTTTTTTTTTTTTTATATCAGATCATTTTTTATTTATAATCACTTTTTATATACAAAATATGATTTTCAAAGTATTTCAATACAAAGACATCCGGTAAAAAATATCCCAGGACTCATATACAAAAATATCTAATTCCTGGCTACATACAGTAGCCTCCCTATTGCTACCCTAGCAGCCTCATCTGCTCTAACTTCCATAACATATCCTAAAATGCATATTTTAGGATCCCGATTGACCCGTACCGAGAAGACTCTCAGAGTTATCTCCAGTATCCACACCCAATACGCATCCAGCCTTTGATATCGCCATATCATGTGTAATAAAGCCATCGGTTCCATCAGGCACCGTGGGTATTTTGCATCTGGTCTGACACCAATGGTGATGTAAAAGTATCGGTGTTTAGTACACTTTATGTATAACGAATAGTTGGGACAATTTCCCATTTTCGGGGGTACCGCCTCAAGAATGTCTCCCCATTGCTCTTGCGATACCTCCCCTAGGTCCTTTTCCCATTCTCGCATTCGAGACAGCGGATGTGAATCTTGAAATTTACCGAACATTTGATAAATTGTGGAGATTAACCCCTTCTTATCTCCTCCTTAATGCCCAGGACTTAATTGATAGACTGTGCTAAGGTGAATATATCTGCACTGGGGGTACACTTAGGCCTCTTTCACACTTGCATTCTGAGGATCCGGCGGGCACTTCCGTCCCGCCGGATCCGTCAGAACACAAGTCGCCTGAAAGCATTTGAAGACTGATCAGGATCCTGATCAGTCTTCGAAATGCTTTCAGGTTACCATGGCAGCCAGGATGCTACTGAAGTCCTGGCTGCCATGGTACTCCGCAGCAGTGTACTTACCTGCGCTGCGGCCGGTGGGCGCTCCTTCATGACGTCACAGGTCCCCGCGGCGCACAGATCAACGGAGGCCGCAGCGCAGGTAAGTACACAGCTGCGGAGTACTTACCATGGCAGCCAGGACTTCAGTAGTGTCCTGACTGCCATGGTGACCATGGGTTTACACTAGGGCCCCAATCGGAACTGCTGCTGCGCATGCGCAGAGCTAAACGTCGGATCCGGCGACGCGTCGAAATGACGTTTAGCTTAATTCCAGATCCGGATTAATGCACTTCAATGGGAATTAATTCTGGACCTGGCGTTACGGCATGTCTTCCGGATTTTTGGATGGAGACAAATCTGCAGCATTCACATACTGAACGGAAGACATCCTGATGCATCCTGAACAGATTTCTCTCCATTCAGAATGCATTGGGATAATCCTGATCAGTATCTTTCCACCCTTGAGCCCCGAGGACGGATCTCTACGCCAGAAAGCAAAAACGCAGATGTGAAAAGGGGCCTAAACCTTGAAACAAATGATATAGAAACAGTAAGGGTAAACAGATGACTGGCCCCCGCCGTCTTCTACTGCAGAGGATGAGGCTCCTGCTACTGCCAGACACAGGATAATGACGAGGAGAGGGACAACAAGATTTATAGGCATTTCTCAGTTTTAAAGGAGTTATCCAGGAGGCTGCCACGCCGCAGTACCAGGCATGCTCTGACCACCAACACCCATATATTGATGACCTCTTCTAATGACAAGGTATCAAACGTCCTTGGACACTCCTTTTAGCATTAAGTCTTGTGAACAGTTTCTGAAATTAATCCCATTATACCAAATACCAAAATAAAATCGGACATGTAATTCTCCTTCTCCCTGCTAAATCCCTCATTTTATCTTACTACATGTTGTGGGATTGAAAGAGCTGACAGTGATCCAGCAGGTCGGTCAGATGGGCCACAAACCACCAGTTATTTGTCACAATGCTGCAAAACAAGAAAAAAATAAATAAATAGAGAAATGGAAAGTCACGCTGGATGTACGATGATCTACAGATTTACATTAAAAGATGAGATGTGGTATGGTTGGTACCTGAATTCCTTTATGACCTGATGAATATCAAGCTCAAAAGCTGCAAGCAGAACATTGTCCAGGGGCTCAGAACTGCTGTCTCCGGCATTGAAGATGTCCAGACAAGACTGAGGTAAGACAGAACAGAGGGGGCAATCGTAAGAAGAGAGAGAAAAAAAAAAGAAAGAATTTATTAGAACAGATACTGAATGGTCTTTACAAGTGATGGCCTACCCTCAGGACTGGCCATCTTCTGATCGGCGGTGGTCTACACGGCAAAGGGTACTTTCACACTTGTTTTAAAGTTTTCCACTATTGACTCCCGTTCTAGAGGCTCAATACTGGAAAAAAACAGATCAGTTTTAATGCATTTGTTAAACGGATCCGCATCTGGATCAGTCTACAAATGCTTTCCGTTTGCACACGGATTTCCGGAACCGGCAGGCAGTTCCGGTGAGGGAACTGCCTGCCGGATCCTCACAACGCAAGTGTGAAAGTACCCTAAGTCCATTGAGAAGTGGAAGGAGCTGGTTACTACAGTGCTGCTCCCACTGAGGTCAATACAAGCAGCGCTGTATTTACCAGCAACATCTACTGCGGTGTAGTTCCAGCCAGAGCTAATGCAGAACACTGGATCGGCAGGGTATTGGACCCCACTGATCAAATAGTAACGGCCAATCCTGAGGATAAGCCACCACTTGTAAACGGCTGGGAAACCTCTTTAAGGTCCAATATAACATCTCTTACTACGTCATCTTGCGGCTGCATCTAACCTGAGCATAGGAGTGGATTTCTGCCAAGGTCACCGTAGGATGTGTAAAAAGCAGCTGTGAAACCAGGAAGTGATACCAAGTGCCCATCAGATCCTTCTTCTCAAGCAAAGTATCCTCAGCTCCCAGTAAAACCTATTAGTGAAGAAGATCAGTAACCTAGTGATCTTAAGACTTAGGCAATTGTCCCATGGGACAAAGCAGAATATAATAGAAGTAAAAAGCTCCCCCCGTTTACAGACCAAAAAAAACAACTAAACTATTCTTTAAGCTTTTACATCAGTGCAGTGTAAGGCCCCATTCAGACGTCCGTAGTGTGTTGCGGATCCGCAACACACCATGCCGACACTCCCCATAGAGAGCCTATTCTTTTCCACAGGCTGGATGTTTCGGAACAGAAACCCGGAAGTTCGGGGCCGCGGCTCCGCAAATTCGGAAGCGGAGAGCGGAATAGATGCGGACTAAAATGCGGATGTGTGAATGGGGCCCAACTAAGATCCAGTACTTACTTACCCCAGCACGACATGGCTCCAGTGACCAAATCAACCAAGGAGAGAAGACAGACCATATGGGCCATCACAATACTGTCTCCACAAGTCCCCCTACATATAATCTAAGCCAATACATTAGCTGCATTTTTCCTAAAAAAAACTCGTATTTTATTACAGCATACACTGCTTTCTGTCATACTTTATCAGACATGATAACTTCTATGTTAGTGCATAATAAAGTACAGGTTGTGCTCCAGGAAAGAAAGAAATGCTTATGTAGCGGATATATACAATATGGCAGATGCCGTGACACCATACTGCAAAATGCAATGTAGTGCAGGGTGGCTGTTTTTTTATTTTAAAAGTAAGGACCCATTCACGTGGGCCAAACCGAAGGGCAGTGACCGGGAACAAAATGTTCATTCTTGAGCACTGCCAACTCATTAGCATGCAGCAATGAGCACCTCTGTATGGAGATGAACAATCCCCATACAGTTTCAGTGTTTGTCGGCAGCACATTCCCGTTTAACATGGAGCAACGTGCTGCCAACAAGCAATGACTTCATGTGCCACATACATGATCAGATCACATGACAAACAAGCGTTTTGGGTGTTTGTTGGTGTTATGCGGCACATTTACACAAGCCAATTATTGCGAACAAGAGCTCATACATATTATAGACGTGTTGCTTTCTTGTATCTTTATTGTATAGATTAGATCTATGGCAGCTAGGAGATTTCAAATATTGATCCCACACAGCTTTGCCACTAGAGCCACAGTGCTCTATACAGCAGCTATCACACGGTTTCCACACAGTGCGATGCGACCAGTGTCCTGATGAAGCGTTTACCGCCGAAGCGTTGTTACAATATTTACCTACAACTGGCAAACCGCATACTGTAGATACAAGAAAGCAACAACAGTGGTGTCAGGAACTTTCTTCTTTTACCTACCTACGGCCTGGGAACCTTTTCCTGAAGGCCCACACACCTCGTAAGGGAGCACCACCCAGCCTATATAGAACCATCTCTAAGTTGAATTCGCCAAATAAGATGTCCCAAACTATTCACCGGCGAATAGTTCCCGGCGAACATAGCTTGTGCGACGTTCGTTGCAGCGGGCGAACATACAGTATGCGATGTTAGCTCCACTCCCTATCATTGAGTAAACTTTGACCCTGTACCTCACAGTCAGCAGACACATTCCAGCCAATTAGCATACCCTCCCTCCCAGACCCTCCCATCTCCTGGACAGCATCCATTTTAGATTCATTTGGAAGCTGCAGTCTTAGTGAGAGGAGGGAGAGTGTAGTTGCTGCTGATTTAATAGGGAAATCGATAGCTAGGCTAGTGTATTCAGTGTCACTCCAGTCCTGAAAGACTCATCAGATCTCTGCTGTAAGGACAGCGTCCTGACAGCACCCCAAAAAGCCCTTTTTAGGGCTAGTACATCAGTCTCCCTCCCAGACCCTCCCACCTCCTATCAAAAAGCAAGGACGGCATCCATCTTAGATTCATTCTGAAGCTGCAGTGTTAGTAGTTGTAATCGCAATGCGATTAATATAACCTGTATTAATCGCATTGGGATTGCAACTTAGATCTGAGTTCTAATGGTTGTATTGCTAGAATATAACGAAGATTGAGAATATAGCACTATATTCGCAATCTTCGTTATATTCTAGCAATACAACTCATAAGAATCAGATCTAAGTTGTAATCCCAATGCGATTTAATACAGGTTATATTAATCGCATTACCGAAATCACTCTTAGAGCTGGGTTCCTAATGGTTGTATTGCTTCAGAATTTCCTAGCTCTAAGTTGAATCGTTGAATGCGATTAATATACACCTGTATTAATCGCGTGCGAGTACAACTACCACACTCTGCGTCAGCTAGGTATTTTTCCATGGGAGTTTTGCCATGGATCCCCCTCCGACATGCCACAGTCCAGGTGTTAGTCCCTTGAAACAACTTCTTCCATCACTATTGTGGCCAGAAGGAGTCCCTTTAGTTTTTAAAATTCGCCTGTCTATTGAAGTCTATGGCGGTTCGCACTGTTCGCACGTTCGCGAACATTTGCGTCTCAAGTTCCCGGTCGCATAGCGGAAGAATTTTTATGTTCGCGATATCACTAATCACTGGCACAATAGGGTGTGGGACAGTCAGATATTCAAACTCCTTTGTGGTCAGTTATCCACTTTTTTTGAAGCCATACGTTTAAAAAGATCATCTAGGAGTTTTTTTTTATATTCTAGTGTTGGGTTGCCCTTTAGTTTTTCTATAGGTATACTCATCAGACACTAATCTTAGCATTTTCAGACTCATATTTATCTTGATCCATCGCAACCACCCCTCCCTTCATCGCGGGTTTAATGATTAATTTTGGGTTTCTGTTCCACATCCTTTAGAGACTTTCGCCATATGTTAGAATTGTAGCGACCCTTTTTATATCCGTTTCCTCCAACTCTTTCAATAATCCTGTCTAAATGCTTCCACACATTCGCTATTGCGGTTTTAGGGAGTAATGATTGTGCATATCAGCCCAATCATGGTCATTACCATAGGGGAATGATAATGTATACCAACCAAATTATAGGGATCACCATAGAGGAACTATGTACAGAATGATGGTTATGGGAGACATCAATACAGACAGCCAGTATAGACAGCCCTACCAAGGAGGAGGTTTTAATGGAAGGACTAACTGGAGACCACAGGGCAACTATGGTCAGTCAGAATTAGAATAGAGGGTAGCGTAGAAAGGGTGAACTTTGAGGCGAGTGGTTGTATAGAGAGCGATATGAGAGGGAGCGGTGAGGAATGTAGACCAAGGTCGATACAACAAGGAGCACAAAATTTTCCCCACCAGGAAATAAAGGGGATACAGAGAGAGGTAGAGACAAAAGAGCAAACTGTCAGGACACCACAAAAGAGGCTTTATAGACGAAGACGGGAAAAGGGAAGAAAAGCCGAAAACAAGAAGGTCAAGGAAACATAAGAGGGATATTTAATCTGACCAGCCACACTTTACCGTGGTCAAGGAAACATAAGAGGGATATTTAATCTGACCAGCCACACTTTACCGGGGATGAATAGAGAGTTCTTAATAAAGGACTGAAATATGCACCGAAAGTCAATAAGTTTGAGATGTTTCTGGATATACACAAATTTATCCGGAAAATTAATATAAGCGAAATACTGTTTGAATAATCCAGCCCCACAAATTAAAAACTCAGAAGAAAGGGAGGGCATTGTACATACACAGACTAAAGAAAAATCAAAATTTTTCCCTAAAAACCATAACAACGAATGTGTGAAAGCATTTAGGACAGGATTATTGAAAGAGTTGGAGGAAATGGATATAAAAAAATGGTCGCACAATTTAACATATGGCGAAAGAAAGGCTCTAAAGGATTTGGAACAGAACCCAAAATTAATCATTAAACCCGCTGATGAAGGGGAGGGGTGGTTGTGATGGATCAAGATAAATATGAGTCTGAAATGCTAAGATTAGTGTCTGATGAGTATACCTATTAAAAACTAAAAGGCAACCCGACACTAGAATATAAAAAAATCCTAGATGATCTTTTAAGCGATGGCTTCAAAAAGGGATACTGACCACAAAGGAGTTTGAATATCTGACTGTCCCACACCCTATTGTGCCAGTGATATATCACCTACCTAAGGTGCACAAAAGTCTCACCAACCCCAGGGAGGCCAATAATTTCGGGCTTAATTCCCTCACGTGTAGAGTCACAGAGTATATAGACTTCTATCTACAGAACCCCTCACATTTGAAAGACATGGGGTCTGTAATACAAATTGTGAAAATACCTGAACCGGCGACACAGAATACGGATGGCCATTGTTGGCGTGGCATCCCTGTATACAGTGATTCCTAAACATCTTGGGATGAAAGCGGTGGAAGACAGGATCAAGAGAGATCCCAGAATAGGTGATTTACAGGGGAGTTTCATATTAGGATGTTTGAACTATTGTTTAGAACATAACTACTTTTGGTTTTGGATTCATATTATGTACAGTGCGTCAGAACGGCGATGGGGAGAAATTTGCCCCAGTTTCGCTAATATCTTTATGGGGGCATGGGAAGAAGAAACCATCCTTGCCATATTGAGGTGAACACCTCAGAGGAAGTTAACCCTCTGGAGGAGGTACATCGATGACTGCCTCCTAATGTGGGAAGGGAGAGAAGGAGGAGTCTTGAGACATTCATCAATCAGTTAAATAATAATGTGTGGAATTTGCGATTTGTAGGGGGATTAGTAATATGTCCATCAATTTTCTGGATCTGTGCATAAGGATAGAGGAGGGTACATTTAAGACCAGTTCCTACTTTAAAGATACTGATGTCAATTCCTATATTGATGTCAAGAGCTGTCACTACCAACCTTGGCTTAAAAATATACCCAAGGGACAGTTCAAAAGAATGGCTCGAACTGCACGACGGTGGAAGATTACAGAGCACAAAGTAATATACTAAAAGAGCGATTCTTTGAAAGGGGGTATGAAGACGATAAACTAGATGCATGCATTCAGATTGTAGAAAATGAAAAAAGGGGAGTTATAAAAGAGAAAAAGGATGAGAGAGACTATAGATTTTCTTTTGTGACCAGATATTGCTCTATGTCAGATACTATCAAGAAAGCAGTAAAGAAAAACTGGGGAGTACTCAAAAATGTACCTGAAAATCCCATGTTTATTTAAAAAAAGCTGCCAATATAAAGACAAAACTTTTACATAGCACTATCCCCAACAGGTGAAGAAATGGTGAAAGACGGAGGTAAATTCACATGGTGGAGTTTTGCACTGGATGCAAAAATCGAAACACAAAAGAGAGAGTGAGGTCAGCTCAATTGCATAAAATCTAGCAAGATTGGAGGAGTTTCAAATTAAAGGTCACTCATTCCTGTGAAAATGAAGGAAGGTAGGTAGGACAGTTCGGAAGCTGACAGTGAGGATTCAGGAACATATTGGCAATATAAGGAGGGGACTCATGAGCCATAGTGTATCAGCCCACTTCAAGCTTAAGCATGAAAAGAACCCACGGGGCTTGAAGTTTGCTGGACTAGAGTTGGTTAAACCACACTGGCGAGGAGGAGATGCGATTATGCAAATAAACCATGAAGAGAGTACCGTGGATATATCTATTAGGTACTTTACAACCTAACGGCCTGAATATAGAATTCGACCTGAAACCATGCCTAGTTTAAAATAGCCATAGAGAATACAAGGGGTGATAAGAGAGTCTTTACCGTTGTTGTTAATGAATGCTTTTCTGCTGTGGAGGACCTTCCACTGATGTGCTACGAGTAGTTAATGACCATTGGGTATTCAGATCACATGATATGAGCTTTATGAATGGAAAGAGGTGGGGGTGAGTTTGCCAATGTTACTATGAGTGGGAGGGAGAGAGTCAGGTGACTTAGAGATGAATAAAAGGAGGAGGAGCTTCACCGCCCGACCAATAGAAGGACTCTTAGGCAGCTACAATGACGAGTATAACCAATGAAGGTATTGCAAAAAGGAGTAGAGGAATAGGACTCGATGATGAGTGTAAAATAAAGGTTGACGGCGAAATGATGTCAACGGGATATGATTGAGAAACAAGGAGAAAATCGACTTGGGGTCAATCTTACTATGTGGGGATATGAGAGATCAATTGGGAGAATTTCATGTATATTGTATTGAAATAATACTGTGTGACTGGATTCTGGTTCCCATGTTTTTGATGTGGGGAATTGGGCTATAAAGGGCCCTGCCTTGGACATGCGCAGTTGTCGCCCCTGAGGAAGCCAGATAATAATTGGATTTTATATTGTGATACGCTTTTGTCTACCTTTGTTTTTAAGTAGAATAAAACTTTTACCGTAACAACTAAAAGGGTGTTTCACTATTGTCGAAAATTGGATCATATAGAGCAGGCGGTCTGGGAAGGATCGTATCATTTGGAAGTGGACGACAAACAAGAACACCCAGAGTACTTCACCTGTGTACTGGACGGCAAGATTAAAGCAACGCGGTTTCATCCTTTACTACATATACCTTTGAGTGTGAACTGCCCACCACACTGTGTCGGAACCAGCAGCGCAAGTAAAAATCTGTCCGTGTCTGGGACGCAGGACTGACATATTTATTTATTATTGTGATAGTACCTTGCACTCATAGTACCACTAATAAAAAAAAAAAAAATGACAGGCAGAGGCAGGCCACCCCGCAAGGGCCGTCGTGGTGCTGTGATTTCCCTTGGCCCTAGAATAATGCCCAGTGTTCAGAGGCCACATACCCTGAACTCGAAAAATTCTGAGGAAATAGTTGACTGGCTTACACAGGACACATCTTCTACAGCTTCCGCTTGGAAAACCGGACGCACCATCCTCCTCCAGCTCAGCTTCGGGCACCTCTCAAGTTACCACTCGCCCGCCCGCTGCCACCACCAACACTAGCACCACAGCCACTTCATTTGATCTGTCAGAGGATTTATTTACACATCAGTTGGAAGAAATGAGTGATGCGCAACCATTATTGCCAGAGGATGTAGATAACAAGGATATGTCTGTCAGGCAGCATTACACACATGGACGTACGGTGTGATGATGATGATGATATTGTACCTGCTGCTGCTTCCTTTGCTGAGTTGTCGGATTCAAGTGAAGCAGTTGATGATGGCGATGTGTCCGTGTTTGTCATGTGGGTGCCTGCTCGAAGAGAAGAACAGGGGAAAGTTCAAATGGGGAGACAGAGAGGAGGAGGAGACGAGTTGGAAGCAGGGGAGGTCATCGCAAGAGAGCTAGTGGCACAGTCAGACAGCATGTATCGGCACCTGGGGTCAGCCAGACAGCACGCCAATCAACACATGCTGTTGCCACCACCAGAATGGTGTCATTGTAAAAGCTCAGCAGTGTGGCATTTTTTTGTGTGTCTGCCTCTGATAACAGCGATGCCATTTGCAACCTGTGCCAAAAGAAACATGGGAGTCATGGGAAGTCCAACACCCACCTAGGTACAACTGCTTTGCGAAGGCACATGATCTCACATCACAAACGCCTATGGGATCAACACATGAGTACAAGCAGCACACAAACTCAAAGCCACCATCCTCCTCCTGGTCCAGCATCTTCAGCCACGTCAACCACTACTGTCTTCCTTGCCCCCTCTCAACCACCCGCCACTCCGCCTCTCACCTTCAGCAGTTCCTACTCATCTGCCCACAGTCAGGTGTCTGTCAAGGAAATGTTTGAGCGTAAGAAGCCAATGTCACAGTCACCCCCTTGCCCGGCATCTGACAGCTGGCATGACGGAACTCTTAGCCCGCCAGCTTTTACCATACCAGCTGGTGGAGTCTGAGGCCTTCAAAAAATTTTTAGCTATTGGGACACCCCAGTGGAAGGTACCCAGCCGAAATTACACAGTGTTGGAGCAGGGTCCATCTGACCACTGATACCTGGTCTGCAAAGCACGGTCACTCAGGGCAGGTATATCACATACACTGCGCATTGGGTAAACCTGCTGACGGCTGACAAGCATGGAATGCGTGGCTCTGCAGCGGAGTTGGTAACACCGCCACTACTTGCAGGGAGGCCTGCTGCCACCTCCTCTACTCCTCCTACTCCATCCTCTTCGCTAACCTCCTCGGCTGAGTCCTCTTCTGCTGCTGCATCTTTCTCCACATTATCAACCGCACCCCCCCAGCTCCCCAGGGGCTATTCCACATCCCGGATATGACAGTGTCACGCCGTCTTGGGGTTGACTTGCCTGAAAGCAGAGAGTCACACCGGACCAGCACTCCTGTCCGCCCTGAACGCACAGGTGGATCAGTGGCTGACCCCACGCCAACTGGAAATCAGCAATCTGTTGGCGGCATGAATTTGGGCAATTTGACACATGTGCCGTGCATGGCACATGTGTTGAATCTGATTGTACAAAGCTTTGTGTGTAAGTACCCAGGCTTACAGGACATCCTCAAACAGGCCAGGAAGGTGTGTGGCCATTTCAGGTGTTCTTACACGGCCATGGCGCACTTTTCCGATATTCAGCAGCGAAACAACATGCCAGTGAGGCGCTTGATTTGCAACAGCCCAACACGTTGGAATTCAACACTCCTAATGTTCGACCGCCTGCTTCAACAAGAAAAAGCCGTCAACCAGTGTTTGTATGATCGAGGTGCTAGGACAGCCTCTGCGAGCTAGGTATTTTTGCCATGTTACTGGACGCTCATCGCAATGCCTGTAGGCTCATGTGTCATTTTGAGGAGGTGACAAACGTGGTTAGTCTGCACCGAAGGCACCATCAGCGACCTCATCCCATTTGTTTTCTTCCTGGAGCGTGTCCCTGCGAAGAGTGCTGGATCAGGCCACAGATGAGCGTGAAGAGGAAGAGTTGTGGTCACCATCACCACCAGAAACAGCCTTATCATCGCTTGCTGGACCTGCGGCAACGCTGGAAGAGGAGTCTGAGGAAGAGGAGTCAGAGGAGGAATGTGGCTTTGAGGAGGAGGAAGACCAACCACAGCAGGCACCCCAGGGTGCTCGTATGTTATCACCTATCTGGGAACCGTGGTGTTGTACGTGGCTGGGGGAAGAACAGACCTTCAATGAGATCAGTGAGGATGAGGAATGGGAGATGAGTAGCTTGGCATCAACCTTGTGCAAATGGGGTCTTTCATGCTGTCATGCCTGTTGAGGGACCCTCGTATAAAAAGGCTGAAGGAGAACGACCTGTACTGGGTGGCCACGCTACTAGACACCTGGTATAAGCAGAAAGTGGCTGAAATGTTACTGAATTACGGAAGTCGGAAAGGATGCAGCAGTTCCAAAACAAGTTAAAAAGTATGCTTTATACAGCATATAAGGGTGATGTCACTGCACAATGGGAATCTAACAGGGAAGAGGTGAAGCTAATCCTCCTCCGACCACGCCGGCAAGGACAGGACGCTTTACAGACGTGTTGTTGATGGAGGGCATGCAGAGCTTTTTATGTCCTACGCATCGCCACATCCCTTCAGGGTCCACCCTCAGAGAACGACTCAACCAACAGGTAGCAGACTACCTCGCCTTAACTGCAGATATCTGGGGAGTGATGAACCCCTTGACTACTGGGTGTGCAGGCTTGACCTGTGGCCTGAGCAATCCCAATTTGCGATAGAACTTCTGGCATGCCCCACTTCAAGTGTCCTGTCAGAAAGGACCTTCAGCGCAGCAGGAGGTATTGTTACTGACAAGAGAAGTCGCCTAGGTAAAAAAGTCTAGATTACCTCATCTTTATTAAGATGAATGAGGCGTGGATACCGAAGGGACTGACAGTGGGGATACATTTGACTAAAAAAGGCCTGAAGAGATGCCTTGGGCTAAAAATGGACCCCACGCTGCTGTATTTAATCTCTGCATGCCGGATGACTTGCGTGACTTCTCCGCCACCAACTGGGGTTCAAGCCGCAATGTTTTAGTACACTTTCTGCCTGGAAAACATCAATTTTCGTCACTGCTACAGCACGGCTGCAACAATACCTAATTTTTCAGGCATGTGTACATGCCTAACTTTTCTGGCCTCTGGTGCTGCACTGTGGCTGCAAAAACAAAACAAAAAAAGGCACATACATGTGTCAATTCCCCTTCGTGATCGTTACCTTGTTGTGGTGAAGGGGCTTGCGTATCACAATGAGCGATAACCTCTATGAGTGTGTTGGCAATGTTGGCACACCCCGAAGGATAAGGTCGTTGCTTCATTGTAAACAGACCAAAAGCGATCGGCTGGATAATTTTTCATAGAAAAAACATTAACTTTCTTTGTGATCATCTAAGGTGATCATTAAAGCCTACTAGGCCAACAATGGGCCCACACTGCAGAATCATTGTTTTCTGGGTCACTTAACTGTCACTGAACTACCTCATCACGACCATAGGCTTTGAAAAACCGCCATCGCCTGCAATCTCCCAAATGTGCGCACGAGCACAGTCATCACTACACCAAGATTTTGACACATAGAGAAATAAAATTTATGTCATGAGTGTGTCAACTATTGACAACTCTTTGCGGTTGTCTAAAATCTATTCAATACACGTCCCCTGATAGGGGACATAACAGGGATTAAACTGATTAAAATAGTACTACTGATTACTGAACACACCACTCATATAAAGTGTCACAGTACATTGCGCGAGGAAGAGACCTTCAATGATGTCAGTGAGGACAAGAAACGGGACATGGCTACCTCGGTATCCAACCTTGTGCTAATGGGGAGTTTGCAGTTGTGCAAATGAACTGTTTGCGGTTGTTTGCGCTGCGTAAAATGGGTAGTTTGGTCTGTCACAGTTAGGTCTGTCACTGTGAAGCAGGTGTAACCCTTACACTACCTGATCGATACAACATCATACCTGATAGTAAACACACACTGGATGTTTTTAAAGCACGTTATTCCAAACAATTTAGGAATGTTAGGTGATTTATGCCCTTTATGGATTAAGACCTGACTCTGCATCCACTACGTAATTTTCCATGGGAGTTTTGCCATGGATCCCCTCCAGCATGCCACAGTACAGGTGTTAGTCCCCTTGAAACAACTTTTCCTTCACTACTGTGGCCAGAATGAGTCCCTGTGGGTTTTAAAATTACCTGCCTATTGAAGTCTATGGCGGTTCGCCCGATCTTGCTACATTTGGCGTAAATTCATCGTCACGCCATTCGCGAACAGAAAATTTTATGTTCACGACATCATTAGTACCCTGCTGCTGCTAATATTCAGTGACTATATGGTGGAAATACGTGTTCATGGCAGTATTATTTGCCTCCTATATAGTGCTATTGTTGGTTTTGGTGTAGAGTTTTGTATTCAGGATCAGTATATGGTGGTAATATTCTGATTCTATGTGATCATGGTGTAGCGGTATTATTTGGCCTTTATATAGTCCTATTCTGACTCCAATCTTTGTAATAGCGATTTATCCCTAGTGAAACCTCTATGCCTGGCCTGTATAAGCAGATATAATCACTGCAGACAGTCTTTATCAGATAGCTTGAACTCACCAACACCGTGTTTATCCGTGTAAGTTGCTTTATTCTGTAAGTCAGACAACAGAGTACCGCAGAACAGATGGTTTCCGGTATTGTGCGGTCAAAAGATGATGCTTTCATTAGTGTACATGAGAATACATGTGTACCTGTTACATGAGGCCGAAGCAGCATGGAAGATACAGGAAGTGACATACACAGAAGAAGGGTGGAGCATTGAAAGGAAATAGATGTAAAAGAGCAAGAAAAACAAGTGCATTACCAAAAACGGCCACTAGATGGGAGCATATAACGAAATATAGAATATCATAGAAAACGGTTCAAAGAACTAAACTATATACATTCCATATAAATTTTAACTGCGTAGCAGCACAAGTCCTATTATTGGTAATATTAGTCTTGGCATACTGTACTGTCGTTCTATAACAAGGGGAGTGTCCACGTTATGGGGCGCTGACAGCCTGCACTACGCCACTGGCAGCCCATAATATGGATATTAAAAGGTCATCTCATCACAGACAGATTCCTTTAAAAGGCTGTCCAGTCACTAAAGCTTTTATTAAAAAGAAAAAAAAACTTTGAACATTTAAAACAAGTTTTCCTGGTTCCTCATGGGTCTCTACTGACTGATCAGTGATTTAGAGTTAGACCAGGGAAACATTGCAATAGGGACACGGATCAGTGAGGTGATTTGGTGAAACAATCCCTTATTCAGCTTTTGTTACATTGTAATAATGCTGAGACTATACAAATCTTTTTCAACCAAGTCTATAGGAATCTACAGTAGTTGATCTAAGGGAGCAGCATCTGAGGACCTATGATCCAAGCCACTCAGGGGCATAGCTATAAATGACTGGGCCCCATAGCAAACATTTTATGGGCCTTCCCTTCCAGATCTCTCACCCCCAGCATACCTATTGGACCTTCCACCCCTTCCAGAGCTCCGACACAAATACCCTCCAGGAACTCCCACCACAACATCCCCACACTCCTCCCTAGATCCTCCTCAGTGTCATCCACAGATCCCCCTCAGTGTCATCCACAGATGATCCTCCCTCAGTGTCATCCACAGATGATCCTCCCCTCAGTGTCATCCACAGATGATCCTCCCTCAGTGTCATCCACAGATCCTCCCTCAGTGTCATCCACATATCCCCCCTCAGTGTCACCCACAGATCCCCCTCAGTGTCACCCACAGATCCCCCTCAGTGTCCTCCACAGATCTCTCTCCCGCCGCTCTCTAGCTAATTTATTCACTACACTTGCCTCTGAGAGTGAAGAGAGCGCCCATAATCTCGCATAGGTGCACTGGCAGAGGCCAGGAAGATTATGGGCGCTCTCTTCAATTTAAGAGGCAAGTGTAGTGAATAAATTAGCTAGGAGGCGGCGCTGGGCGGGGAGTAGCGGCACCGGGCGGCCCAGGCCCCCAGTGGTGTAGGGCCCCATAGCTATTGTTATGGCTGCTATGGCGATCACTACGCCACTGCAAGCTATGTAGAATTTTTGTGACTGTTTGTCACTGAATATTTTAGTTTTCTCCTTGACCTCTCAGATACACAAATTACCTTATCTTCCATTTGGTCACTTAACAAGTCTAGGCCTTTTACCTATTTCCTTAAATAAATTTACAATATCATGTAGACCATAAAATATAATTTTGTGAGTTCATATACATGTATAAGATGTGTAAGAGAGTGTCTGGAGTGGTAGTGGGTGGAAGATACGTGCCACCGGGGGTCGTGGCCCGGTGGAGTAAGAGCCGGGTCTTTTGTGTTTTGTCAGCAGTGAGTGCTGTCACACAGCGGTCCGGGCCGGCTCTTACTGGGAACAGGCAAAGAGCAGGGTGGGTGTCTGTTCCCCACGGACCACAACGGCTGGACGGGATTCGGTTGTTGGTGTCAGTCTACACTGATCCTGGCAGGTTGGTTATCTCTGGCCTTAGTTGGGTAGGGAAGGAGTTAATCCTTCACTATGCTCGGTGGGTGTGGTCCTCCTGCTACACCCAGGGCTGTGAATATAAGTTTGATGCTCACTGACTGTGGGGTGATGAAGTGTGCTCTCCTGTCTCACTGCAGGAGGCTGTACGGGAGGCTGATCGCATGGTCGGGCTGAGCTCTGTAGTCCGCTCTGCTAACAAAGACTGCCCAGTTGCTGCAGGCTCCGGGAAGGGCCAAAAGAAGGGATCCTGTGGCCGGAGCCATTCCCTTGTCCAGGCCGACACGTGGCCTGTCTAACTTGTACGAACTTGGACAAACCCGCCCCACGACAAGGTGTAGTACTGATCACGGATGTGAGAGACTGTGTGAACAGGCACCAAGACGCCGGCTGCGTTTGGGACTTCGTTGTGGGAGGTGGGGTTTATGAACTTTGCTGTGGTGTGAATTGCACAGTTTTGATGTGATGCACTGGCGTGAATAAAGAGCACGGTGTGGACACAAAGCCTGTCTCCTGAGCCTCTATACTGCCACCGCTACCATCTGCCTACTAGAGCAAACCCCCACAATTGGTGGTTTCAGCGGGCAAAGCGGCAGTGAGGCCAAAATTGTGTTATTTGGACTGTATGTCATATATTAAGCCGGCAAGTTTTGTGGCTCCAGATAAGATGGAGGAGGCCATTAGACACTTGGTGCAAAGCAAATGAGGAGGCTACTCGGAGACATGAGGAAGCCCTGAGAGACCAGCGGCAGTTGAATAGTCTACTGGCCCAGCAACTGGCGACTTGGGGATGACCCGCTATGTCTTGGCTGCAGAGAACGCCCCCGGCCCTACAGTGGTACCAGAGGACATCCTGCAGTAAAGATAGGTAGCTGGTTTGTCGACTAAGCAGACTCAAGAAGTGAAAGAGTTCATTAGCAGGAATAAAGATGTGTTCTCTGACCTTCCGGGACGTACTGATCTAGTCCAACATGACATTGTCACCGAGCCCCAGGAAAAAATACTGCTACGATCGTACCGGGTACCGGAGGCTCAGGCGACAAGCCATTTCAGAGGAAGTAAAGTTTATGCTGAAGTTAGGGGTCATCGAGGAGTCTAGAAGCGAGTGGGCTAGCCCGATCGTTTTATCCTCAAAGCCCGACGGATCATTACGCTTTTTGTAATGATTTCCGGAAGCTAAACGAGATTTCAAAGTTTGACGCCTATCCCATGCCGCGAGTAGATGAGTTAATAGAGCGAATGGGTAAAGCTGCAGGTATTTCTCGGTGATAGATCTCACAAAAGGGTACTGGCAGGTACCTTTAACAGAGACAGCAAAGGAGAAGACCGCCTTTGTTACGCCAGAGGGGCTGTTTCATTATAGAGTGTTGCCCTTCGGTTGCACGGTGCTCCAGCCACGTTTTCAACGGCTGATGGATATCGCCTCAGACCACATCTC
>JAKVIS010003032.1:0-19449 GCA_033119425.1 Bufotes viridis | reverse complement strand
TAGACTGGGAAACTGAAACCTGTATATCTCATAAAGGAAACAGGTTCTTGGCAATAACCAAAGACAATTACCTTTCCCAACTAATTCAGGACCCGACTAGAGGGACAGCCATACTGGACTTAGTATTAACCAATAGATCTGACAGAACAACAAATGTGCAGGTCGGGGGACACCCGAAAAATAGTGACCATAAAGTAATAACCTTCCAATTGTCATTCAAAAGAGTGTTTCTTCAGGGAGGAACAAAAATACCAAACTTCAAAAAAGCTAAATTTAGGCAACTAAGAGAGGCCATAGGCTAACTACAGTAACTGGGACAAAGTCCTCAAAAATAAAAATACAGCCACAAAATGGGATATTTTAAAAAGCATCCTATAATCTAATTGTGAGAGGTACATACCTTAAGGGAATAAAAGATTAAGGAACAAAAAAAAAAAACAATGTGGATAAATAGAACTGTAAAGAAAGCAATACATGACATAAAAAAAGCATTTAACCTCTTGGGGACACAGGTACGCCCTGATGTTCTGCAACTTAAGGACACAGGGCATACATGTACGCCCTGTGTATTTCCAATCACCGCCGTGCGGCGGGCAGTGATCGGAACAAGGTACCTGCTAAAATCATTCAGCAGGCACCTTGGTACAATGCCGAGGTTGACCTGTGACGACCCCCCCCCCCGTATTGACGATCGCTGTAAGCCGCAGGTCAATTCAGATTAGAATCTTAAATGGGGCCCTTTTTTTAATTTTACCCCCCCACCCTGCAGCCCTCTTTGAGTTGTGCCGGCGGCTGACACTCTGCTTGAAACGGCTGACATCTTTGCTATAAAAATATCACATGAGCTAACCCCTCAGGTGAACACCATAAAAAAAACTTTAGAAAGGTGTAAAAAAAGCCATATTTTTGTCACCTTACATCACAAAAAGTGTAATACCAAGCGATCAAAAAGGCGTATGCCTACCAAAATAGTACCAATCAAACCACCATCTCATCCGGCAAAAAATGAGCCCCTACATAGGACAATCTCCCAAAAAAATAAATAAATATGGCTCTCAGACTATGGAGACACTAAAACATTAATTTTGTTTTTTAAAATGCTGTTATTGTGTTAAAGTAAAATAAAATTTAAAAAAGTATACATATTACGTATTGCCGCGTCCGTAAAAACTTGCTCTATAAAAATAGTAAAATCAGTTTTGAATACCTTGAGGGCTGTAGTTTCTTAGATGGAGTAACTTTTTTGGAGTTTCTACTGTAGGGGTGTATCAGGTGGGCTTCAAATGGGTCATGGTGTAAATAAACCAGTCCAGCAAAATCTGCCTTCCAAAAACCACATGGCACTCCTTTCCTTCTGCGCCCTGCCGTGTGCCCGTACAGCAGTTTACGACCACATATGGGGCGTTTCTATAAACTAAGAATCAGGGCAATAAATAATGTGTTTTGTTTGGCTGTTAACCCTTGCTTTGTTATTAAAAAAAAGGATTAAAATGGAAAATTTTCCCAAAAATCTAAATTCTAAAATGTTATCTCCAATCGCCATTAACTCTTGTGGAACACCTAAAGAGTTAATAACGTTTGTAAAATCAGTTTTGAATACCTTGAGGGGTGTAGTTTCTAGAATGGGGTCATTTTTTGGGTGTTTTCTATTATGTAAGCCTCACAAAGTGACTTCAGAGTTTAAAGCCTTGTAATGTCCCCAAAAAATAAAATGGCATTCCCAAAATGATCCAAACATGAAGTAGACATATGGGGAATGTAAAGAAATAACTATTTTTGGAGGTATTACTATGTATTATTGAAGTAGTGAAATTGAAATTTAGAAATTTGCCAATTTTTCAAAATTTTTGGTAAATTAGGAATTTTTATTTTGAATAAAAATTATTTTTTTTAACTCCATTTTGCCAGTGTCATAAAGTACAATAGGTGACGAAAAAACAATCTCAGAATGGCCTGGATGAGTAAAAGCATTTTAAAGTTATTCACACATAATGTGACACTGGTTAGATTTGCAAAAAATGGCCTGGTCTTTAAGGTGAAATATGGCAGTGTCCTTAAGGGGTTAAATCACTAAAACAGGAGGGTATTGAGGAAGCACTGAGAAACTATAAGGAAAAAAACTAATTAAAAGCAGCCAAACTAGAGACCGAGAGATTAATTGTCAAAGAAAGCAAAACTGACCCTAAAATGATCTTCAATTATATAAATGGTAAAAAGTATAAATCGGAAGGTGTCGGCCCTCTACAGAGTAATGAGGGGGGAATTGCAGAGAGCGATGAGGAGAAAGCAAAGCTACTAAATATTTTTTTCTTCACTGTATTTACTGAGGAAAATAAACTCTCAGATGAAATGCAGAATAGTAATAGTAAAAACCTTCAGGTCATATTTGCAGCCACAAAATTCAAACTATGAGTGCACAAATAGTCCCACAACATGGACAGTGACATACCAGAGGGGGATCATTGGCAAAAATTCCCACAAAAAATATGTATTTTAATCAGGGACCATTTTTATGCGTCTTAAAGGTAAACTCTCAAAAATGTGCCATGCTGGAGCCTAGGATGGCATCAGTCTGAGGCATCTGTTAACGCATACATTTTTGGTATGCATTAAATGGATGGCAAAAATAGGATGTGAACTCAGCCCTAGTGTCAGAATAAGCACCAGTACACAGCGGAGCAGCGTGGCGGAGAGGGGAGGGCGCCATGTACTGACAGAGCGCTACCTGGTTCTGGTAGTCAGGGATGAGGACTGTGTTTCCCAAGGATATTTTTTTACTGGGAAATACAGGGTACAGTATACTACACTAGAATCTATATAATATAAATATATTTTTTCTACCCCTGAATAATAATACAATTAAGTGGTCATTAATTATATAGAAATACGTCTATGTTAGGCATATTTCTGACACAGATTGTGGCGCAAAGATCCTTAGCACCGCAATCTGCATATCTTTCCTGCTCATGCTAGGTCTACAAAAGGTGCCGTGGGCAGGGAAAGGGATACAGTTATGGCCATCCGGTTATTGGATACCACCGCCATACATTGACCGGATAACACCTCTGTGCAGTGACCAGATAACACCACCATAACATGACCGGAAAAAAGGGAATAAGAGGGCACTGCAAAGGGTGTGGTAAGAGGGCACTATGCAGGGTATAAGGGGGCACAGTACGGGGTGAGGGGCACAGTACGGGCTGGGGGCACAGTCACATGACCCTGTGCCATTAGAAGGTCCTTATGGTGAATGCGGTTCATACGCCACCATATTGAGAAGCAGAGGAGAGGGACAGGGGTGTGATTATGTGGCTAGAGATAAAAATTTAAACTGTCGGCCAGTACCTGCCCCAAAAATTAGCCAATAGGCATTCACCTGACATAAAAAAACTTTTGATTCTGTGGCTGGAGGTACATTAGGCGGTCACAGGATAAAAATGTAACTGTCGGACACTACAAGCCCCAAAAATTAGGCAAAAGTCAGTCACGATCCCCCCTGCTGTGCTGAACTCCCGTTTGGACAGGACACTCGAAGAGGGGCAGACCAAGAGTTCCATGGCAAATTGTGCAAGCTCTGGCTACAGGTCAAGCCTACACACCCAGTAGTCAAGGGGTTCCTCGCTTCTCAGAGCATCCACATCGGCAGTTAACCCGATGTAGGCTGACACCTGTCAGTCTAGGTGTTCCCCGAGGTTGGATCCGGAGGGTGGCTGTCGATGGAACATCTTTTTTTTTATGCCCAGACATTTGGGCCATGGAAGCCTGCCTTGTACCAGATGAATGCGACAATGGCACGGTGGAAGGTGGAGTGGAGGACAAATGGGAGGAGAGAGGAGAAAGAGAAGAGGCAGGACGTGGAGCACAGGGAGTGTGGCTTTGTGGGTTCTGACGGCGTTGCTCCCACTGGACTTGTTGATGGGAGGCCAGTGGCCTTCTTAAGGAGGTCGTCCCGAGGTTAATGTTGGGATTACCGCAACTTATGTGTTGACAGAACAGGCTGCAGATGGCACCACTAATGTCAGCAGCTGACAGGTTAAAAAAAAGCCCACACTGAGGAGCCATGTGCCGGCGTCCTTGGAGCACCAGATGTGACCGTGCATGGTGGATGGCTCGCTCCAGATACATTTGCAGTCTCCTTTTTGCCCCCTATGCACTGCGAATTCTGTCGGCTTCTAGTGATGATCGAGCACCAAAATATTCGGGTGTTCAGGTGTTTGGCCCAAACACATTGCTATATTTGTGTGCTCGACTAAGCATCTGAGTATAATGGAAGTCAATGGAAGACAACCAGACAGCCCCTGCTCTGAAGAGGGGAGGGTGCCTAGTCCATTGGAAAGGTCAGAAAGTGACAGAAACACCACTGAAATAGATCGGGAACAGCATATGGACGATGTCTGGATGCATCTTGGACTCCCAGGTTGCTGCTGAGAACCATGTTGTCAGAGTTGTACACCACTTTTACAGACTGACCAAAATACACACAAAACCCCCCCAAAAAATCAATTTCACAGGAAAAATTGTTAGGAAACATTCTTTTCTGTATGTTCAATTGTAAAGTTCAAGTGCTGCAAACAAGTACAAGCAAGAGGCACTCCGAAACAGCCTGTATATCACATAAAGGAGGCCCTCATTCACATTGTGGTTCAATTGTTCAGGTAGTGGGACTCCTACACTCATAAAGCCTATACACACCCTTGAAAAATTGTCATTGATGGCCTGCTGGTGACCCTCCAAAACATTAGGAGCAAGTGTCTGCTGTTGACAGTCTAAAACATCAGGGGCAAGGGCCTGCTGTTGAGCATTGCAAAAAATAATGGGCGAGTCACTGCTGCTGAGCTGACACTGTAAAATATTGTAGTTGAGGACCTGCAGGTGAGCTGAGCCTCTAAAATATTGTAGGTGATGGCCTGGAGGTGAGCTCACCCTCTAAAATATTGTACGTAAGAGCCTGCAGGTGAGCTGACCCTTAAAAATATTGTAGGTGAGGGCCTGCAGGTGAGCTGACCCTCCCTGAAAAGGGACACGAGGAGATCTTGTGCACTGCTTCCCAAACTCTTTAGCATCCACAGTCAAAGGAAGATGACAGTGGGGAATGGCAATTAGTGTTTCATAAGGTGGAAGATGCGGATGAGACACGGTTGTCAATAAGTGAGGGTCTTGTTAGATCAACAACACAAGTCAGAAGGATGACCCGAGTGAAGAAGTGGAAGAGGAAGGGGTGGACGATTACATCACTGATCCAACCTGGGATGGTGGCAATGCCAAACGAGGACAACAGTACAGAAGGGGAGGGATCCACAGCACTGCAACAGGCTGGAAGAGGCTGTGGGATGGCAAAAAGGAGAAGGTGAGCCACACCAAATAGGCCCACATACAAATGTCCTTAACCCAGGCCTTTGAAACATAACACACGAGAGTGGAGTTAAACCAATGGCATGGCCTGTTAATTAACTCATAAATAACAAATAACTATAAAATATTTTACAACCATAAACCATAATAATAATAATAATAATAATAATAATAATACCAACAATAATAAAACCACAAACCATAATAATAATAGAACTGAATGTCATTGCAGATAAATTTACAGCTATCAACACTGGCGTAAGAGTACGTAGTTCCTTGTGCAACCCAGGAGGGGAGGTGAGGGGAACACACAACAGTTCCAACAGAGGCAGGACAACACTCTCCAAGGTCTGGAACAGTTTCATGACATCCTGTCAGCACCCTCACCCTGATGCATGGCATAGTGTCACAAGACGGGAAAAATTTTGGAAGATGGTGAAGGAGTACCATAGCAGACCGTGTCAGCATCCTCAGTGATCCCTCTGTGCCTTACAACTATTGGGTCTTTAAGCTGGACACGTGGCACAAACTGCCACTGTACGCATCAGAGTTGCTGGCCTGCCCTGCTGCCAGTGTTTTGTCAGAGTGGTTATTGAGTGTTGCTGGGGCATAATAACTGATAAGCGCATCCGTCTGTCAACTGAAAATGCTGACAGGTCGACTCTAAAAATGAACAAGGTCTGGATTGCACCTGACCTCTCTACTCCTCCTTCATAATATCAACATGCTTTTTAGGCTGCCCTCGCTCATATTGTTTTAGAGGTCAGCTCACCTGCAGGCCCTCACATATAATGCTTTACACGGTCAGCTCACCTGCAGCCCCTCACATATAATGTTTAACAGGGTCAGCTCACCTACAGGCCCCTGCAATTCATGTTTTTTAGGTTCAGATCACCTGCAGGCCCTCGCATATAATGTTTAAAAGGGTCAGCTCACCTGCAGACCCTCACAATTCATGTTTTTTAGGGTCAGGTCACCTGCAGGCCTTCACATATAATGTTTTAGAGGGTCAGCTGACCTGCAGGCCCTCACATATAATGTTTAACAGGGTCAGCTCACCTGTAGGCCCTCAAATATAATGTTTTAGAGGGTCAGCTCCCCTGCAGGCCCTGGAAAATAATGATTTTTAGGGTTAGCTCACCTGCAGGCCATCACAAATAATGTTTTACAGGGTCAGCTGCCCTTAAGGTACTCGCAAATTAAGTTTTAGAAGGTCAGCTGCCCTGAAGCCACTTGCAAATGATGTTTTAGAGAGTCAGATGACCGGAAGGCCCGTCCAAATAATGTTTTTGATGGTTAGCGCACCTGGAGGCCCTCAGCTACATTCTTTTACTCAGTTTCATTGCGCCCAGGGCCACTGCCTCTGTGTGCACCATCAGCATTAAGGCCATTTCCACGGCCCTTCCATGCCCATTTTATATGCTTAAAAGTATGTCACATGTACAGTAGCGTAGGATTTGTAAGTGTATGTGACAATAAATTAAAAAAGGAATTTGGGATTCACACACATTACACAGGAGATGTAGCCCTGATAATGTCAGAGTAGCATACACCGTCTACGGATTAAGTACAGTATATGTCAGTGATATGTATTAAACGCACACACAGTAGATGTGGCACAAATTATTTAAATTTGTGCTACAGACTCTGTTTTCTGATGTTTTCAGAATTTGTCACAGAAAGACACAGAATATGGATACTATATTAGGCCCAGATTATTGGAATTTGCAATACAGACATTTTTTTTGGTGTAGTACAGTATGGGTTACAGAACACCACAGATTATGGACACTACATTAGGCCCAAATTGTTGGAATTTGCAATACAGACACATTTTTCGGATGCAAAACAGTATATGTCACAGAAATCCACAGAATGTGGACACTATATTAAGCCCAGATTGTTGGAATTTGCAATGCAGACACATTTTTCGGATGCAGGACAGTATATGTCAAAAACCAACAGAATATGGACGCTATATTAGGCCCAGATTATTGGAATTTGCAATGCAGACATTTTTTTGTGGTGTACTACAGTATTGGTTACAGAACACCACACAATATGGACACTACATTAGGCCCAGATTGTTGGAATTTGCAATGCAGACACATTTTTCGGATGCAGGACAGTATATGTCACAGAAACCCACAGAATATGGACACTATTTTAGGCGCATATTATTGGAATTTGCTATACAGACACTGTTTTCTGGTGTAGTTCACTACTGGTTAAAGAACACCACAGATTATGGACACTATATTAGGCCCAGAATATTGGAATTTGTAATACAGACACTGTTTGCAGATGTAGTTCAGTATTTTTTACAGAAAGCCACACGCTATGGACACTAGATGTGGTCCAGAATATTAAGGAAACAGTCTGTGGCTGATGTACAGTATATGTCACTAATAGGTATAAAATAAAAATATCTTGTTGCCGTCAAACACACACAGTAGTCCTTAATAAGACTTTGGGGTCTTTGAAAAGCTTTTGGTAGTAAAAACAGCAAATTTATTTACCTGCACTATCTGTCCTTTCCGAAGCACTGTCCTGGAGACTGCAGGAGGTAAATAGATTGTTGCTCTAAAACACACCCAGTAGTCCTTAAAAGGACATTTGGGTCTTGGAAAAGCTTAGTCAGAATAAAAACTGTGAAATTCTACTCTGTCTTTCCCTTCCTGCTCTCTGCTCTCCCTGTCTACGTCTGAGCCGAACAAGCGTCATCGGGTGCTATATAGCACCCGATGACGTGTTCTGGCCAGCCAATCACTGTAATGTCAGCAGCCAAAATGACTACTGGCATTACAGTGAAGGCAGTACTTACCTACACCTTTATTGGCTGCTTAAAACCCACAAAATGTGCGGGGCGGAGACTCGAGCAAGACTGGAGACTGGAAACTCACATGACGTCTATCGACACTTATGATCGTCACCTCCACCACCACTGACATTAGAGAACTCGGAGTAGGCAGCAACAGCGGGGACCTCCCTCCTTGGGCTGATCTGGGTACTGTCGTCAGACTGCTGGGTAGCGGCCGTTGCTACCTCCTCTTCCTGATCAGATGCCAAGAATAGCTGCGCATCGGTAAGGTCTGGAAATGGATGGGAAAATAATAACTCTGACTCGAGAGGTGGGGCTATGGTGGTGGTGTCTTTGGGGGTGCACACAGCAGAGAGTGAGGAGGGTGCAGATACAGAGGAATGGAGGGTGTAGAAGCGGAAGGCTGAGTGAGCCACTCAACCAACTTTGGTGCACCCTTTGAAGTTATCGCACGCACCTTTTCCAACTTCCCACTTAGGCTCCAACCTGGTGCACCTGCCCGACCCCTATCACTGCTGCGGAACGGTCTGCCTCTTCCTCTGCCTGTCATTTTCTAAATGACCCTGGGCCTAAGTCTTTAGAAAAGAGCAGTATTTGTGGAAGAAGGTATATCGCAAGCCTCAATCAGTTGTTAGTTGAAGCAGATATATCACCTTCAAGCAGTAATTTTGTGGACCCAGGTATATGAAAAATCTCAATCACTATTTTGTGGAAGCTGATATATGGCAGGCCTCAATCAGTTGTTAGTTGAAGCAGGTATATCACCCTCAATCAGTAATTTTGTGGACGCAGGTATATGAAAAACCTAATTTACTATTTTGTGGAAGATCCAAAATGCAACCTCTCCCTACACTGGCAAAACACAAAATGTAAAATGGCTGCCAGATTGGTTTCTGTTATAGGGTTGGGGATGTGTCCATGTGCTGAAACATCTCAATTGACTGTCCTTTCCCACTTGATGGATGTGTCATGGGTCAAAGTTTGGTGCAATGCAAAAAAATAAGACGCGTGTGAATATCGCCATATGTTCGCATGTTTGGACACAAATGCGCAAATTTTGCTGAAACGACTACCGGGTGAAATGCAAGGCCATCTCAAATGCAGAATGTAAAAGTAAATTCCCCATTAAAAGTGCCCTGGCTGACCCAGGAAGAAGTACAGAGGCATCTTAAAAAGATTAAAATAGACAAATAGCCAGGACCAGATGGCATACACCTCCGTATCCTAAGAGAATTAAGCACCTCCCATCCGCCCATAGGATATTAACATCCTATGGGTGGATGTTTAACTCTGAATGGACGTTCTGGAACGTCCATTCAGAGATCGCAGCTGCATGTTAATCGTGCAGCTGCAGAGCAGGTTATACAGAACAGGAAGCGCGATGCACTTCCTGTCCCGTCCCGGTGGTCATGTGACCGCCGGGGCTGTCAGAGTGCAGAAGCTGTTGGGTTTTCCACAGGCCTCGATCAGCCCTTCACTGAGGCTATACAGCGCTGTATTATGCTGTACAGCCTCTCTGGGGGTGTATTTCCCTTGTAACTGGGGCTACTATGTCAGCCTCAGTTACAAGAGAAATCAATAGTGTAAAAAACAAAAAAATTAAGTCAAATGTCCCCCAGAGGTCCTGTATGACTTTATGGGGGACACATAAAGTGTTTAAAAAAAAAGTTTCACATGTAAAAAATAAAATTCCCCAATTATGTATTCCGCAATTTTTAATTATACTAAAAAACATATATTACAAATAGGAAAAAATAAATAAAATAGACATATTTGGAATTGCTGCGTCTGTGACGGCCGGCTCTATAAATATATCACATGATCCACCGTGTCTGATAAACACCATTAAAAACACCAAGTGATCAAAAAGGTGTATCTGCCACAAAAAGGTACCAATAAAAAAGTCACCTCATTCCGCAAAAAAATTGAGCCCCTACATAAGAAAATCGCAAAAAAAAAAGAAAACTATAGCTCTCAGAACATGGAGACATTAAAACATATTTTTTTTAAACAAAAAAGCTATTATTGGTTTAAAGTTAAATAAATAAAAAAGTAGACATGTTATGTATCGCCGCGTCCATAACAACCAGCTCTCTAAAAATATCACATGACCCAACCCCTCAGGTGAATGCTGTTAAAAAATAAATAGAAACAGTGCAACAAAAAAGCCATTTTCTGTCACCTTACATCACAAAAAGTGTAATAGTAAGCGATCAAAAAGTCTTATGCACCCCAAAATAGTGCCAATCAAACCTTCATCTCATCCTGCAAAAAATGATACCCTACTTAATAGTGTTGAGCGCAAATATTCGAATAGCTAATTCTTTCTACGAATATTGACACTTCGCTAATTTGTGAATATTTAGAATATAGTGCAATATATTCGTAAAAAGGAATGTTTTTTTCCTTTTTTTTTTCAATCAGAAGCCAAGAATAAGATACTGTTAACGAAGATAGAGAATATAGCGCTATGTTCTGTATCTCCGTTAATTCTTGCAAGTCAACCAATAGGAAAGTCATAGCCCGTTCAAAGTGTCATTCGCAGTACGCGAATATTACATTATGTAATATTCGTGTACTGCGAATGAAACTTTGAATGGGGTATAATTTTTCTATTTGGCTTGGTAGAATTAACAAAGATAGAGAATATAGCACTATATTCGTATTCGTTATCTTCGCTAATTTTAGCAAGACAAGTAAACTTGTCTATACACAGCTCTAAGTTGAATGCGCAATGCGAGAATATTAAATAATATTAGTTGCATTGCGCATCCAACTTAGAGCGGGGTATATGCAATTTAATTTACTATTGTTTGGCTGGGTAGAATTGACGAATATGACGAAAACGATTATAGCGCTATATTCTCTATATTCGCTAATTCTAGCAAGCCAACCCAATAGGAAAGTTGACTGTACCCAGCTCTAAGTTGAATGCGCAATGCGAAAATATTAATTTGCCTATTTTTGCCAATAAAAAGAATAATGAGTCAGTATTTTATTTATTGAAAAAAAAAAGGTAAAAGTAATATTTTCGCATTGCGAATCCAACTTAGAGCTGTGTATAGGAGACTTTCCTATTGGCTTGATAGAATTAGCAAAGATAAAGGAAACGAATATAGCGCTCTATGCTCTATTTTCGTTTCTAGCAAGCCAACCAAACCATCAGGAAAGTTATAGCCTGTTCAAAGTTCTATTCGCAGCATGTAATATTCGCTTATTATTTAAATGGGCTATAACTTTCCTATTGGTTGGCTTGCTTGGATTGATGAATATAGCGCTATATTCTCTATATTCGTTAATTCTAGCAAGACAACCAATAGGAAAGTTGGCTTTATACCCCGTTCAAAGTTCAATTTGCAATAATTCGCGAATAATTAAATCGCATACTTTTCGCGATAGAAAATAATTATGCCGAATATTCGATTTTGACGAATATATGATGAATATATTGCAAAATATCGTGAAATCGAATATGGCACCTCCTGCTCATGACTACTACTTAAGACAATCGCCCAAAAAATTTTAAAAAACTATGACTCTCAGATAGAGTTGAGTGAACACCTGGAAGTTCGGGTTCATCCGAACTTCACCGGAAAATTCGAGTTCGGGACCCGAACTTGACGCAAACTTGACCCCGAACTCGAACCCCATTGAAGTCAATGGGGATCAGAACTTTGGGGCACTAAAATGGCTCTAAAAAGTAATGGAAAGGGCAAGAGGGCTGCAAAAGGAAGCAAAATGGGGGTAAGAGCTGTACAATTGCCCTGCAAACAAATGTGGATTGGGAAATGACTTAAAATGACATAAAATACACAAAAATTTAAAAAAATAATCTTGAACTAGGAGGAGGAGGTCCATATGGAGAAGGGGGTTGAGGCGGCGGTGGACGTGGAGGTTTAGCTGGAAGCGGTGTTGGAGGAGGCAGTCGCCAACAACACAGTTTTTTTCGATTGGGTAGACCCCAAAACATTGGGAAATATAGAAAAGAAACAAAAAGAAAGTGCGCTGGAGTATAACAAAGGCTGGGTGAGGACGGTATACATGTCTATTCTGCACAAGGTATGGACAAGTCCTGTGGGATTCATGCCTGGTTCATTTTAATGAACGTGAGCATGTCCACATTGGTTGTGGACAGGCGGTTGCGCTTGTCTGTGATAACGCCCCCAGCAGTGCTAAACACACGTTCAGACAATACACTAGCTGCAGGGCAGGACAGCACCTCTAATGCGTAAAGGGCAAGCACAGGCCATGTGCCCAATTTAGAGACCCAGAAGTTGAATGGGGCAGACCCATCCATCAGTACGTGTAGGCGTGTGCACACATACTGTTCCACCATGTTGCTAAAATGTTGCCTCCTGCTAAGACGTTCCAAATCAGCTGGTGGTGCTGGTTCTTGTGGCGTGCTGGTGGTGCCCCAGCTGAGTTGGCGACTTCTTCCTTCATCTGTGCCTTCGCATTGTGCTTCCACTGGGGCCCCGGTGTCAGGTGGGAGTGCCATAAGCAGCTCGTCTACCAGCACTGGTTAGAATGTGGGCAACTCGGTGGTCATTGCGCAGGCACTGCAGCATGTAGTCGCTCATGTGTGCCAGGCTGCCCAGAGGCAACAGTAAGCTGTCCACTGTGGGAGGTGTATCGTCTGTGTCCTCGGTATCCCCCAGCCATGCTGCAGTGATGGCCCAAAGCTGCTGTGAACACAGTTCCTCCTCCTCCTCCCCCTCTTCCTCATCCTCCACCTCATAATCCTCCAGAACTGTGCCCTGGCTGGACAATTGTGTACCTGGCCTATGTTGGTGCAGGAACTCACCCTCCAAGCCACTTGTGAATGACTGGCTTGTTTACCGGGGAAATGATCCCTCTTCCTCCTCCTATTCCTCTTGTGCCATATCCTCTTCCATCATCGCCCAAAGCGTTTTTTAAAGGAGACATAGAAGTGGAATAGTAACTCTGAGAAAGGCGTCATCGGCACTGGCCATGTTGGTGGAGTACTCGTAACAGCGCAACATGGCACACAGGTGTCACATGGAGGCCCACTCATTAGTGGGGAAGTGGTGCTGTTCCACAGAGCGACT
The DNA here is from genome assembly GCA_033119425.1 of Bufotes viridis. NCBI lineage: Eukaryota > Metazoa > Chordata > Amphibia > Anura > Bufonidae > Bufotes > Bufotes viridis. Next base: position 6,207 of record JAKVIS010003032.1, on the reverse strand, counting down.
CACCCATGCGTGCTGCAGCTGAAACTCCACTATCGCCTGCTGCTGCTCGCACAGTCTCTCCAGCATTTGCAAGGTGAAGTTCCACCTTGTGGGCATGTCGTATATGAGGTGGTGAGCGGGAAGGCTGAAGTTAAGCTGCAGCACAGACAGGCGAGCAGCAGCAGGGTAAGAATGACAAAAGCGCGCACAGACGGCCCACACTTTCTGCAGCAGCTCTGACATATCGGGGTAGTTTTTCAGGAATTTCTGCACCACCAAATTCAGCACATGCACCAGTCAAGGGATGTGCATCAAACTGGCTAGGCCCAGAGCTGCTATGATATTTTACCCATTATGGCACACCACCAGGCCAGGCTGGAGGCTCAGTGGCATCAACCACTCATCAGTCTGTTGTTCCATGCCCGTCCACAGCTCCTGTGCGGTGTGGGTTTTCCCCCCCAACAGATGAGTTTCAAAGCAGCCTGCTGTCGTTTCCCACTGGCTGTGCTGAAGTTGGTGGTGGCTGAGCGGATGAGGTGGTTTTAGAGCAGGAAGCGGAGTAGGAGGCAACAGGAGGCAAAGAGAAATGCCCTTCAATCCTCGGTGGCGGAAGGACATGCGCCAAACTGCTATCTGCCTTAGGCCCAGCCGCCACTGCATTTACCCAGTGTGCTGTTAGTGAGATATAATGTCCTTGCCCATGCTTACTGGTCCAAGTATCGGTTGTTATGTGGACCTTGCAACAGAAGGCGTTGCGCAGTGCACACCTGATTTTGTCTGCCACTTGATTGTGCAGGGAAAGGATGGCTCGCTTGGAAAATTTTTGGCGGCTGGGAACCATATACTGTGGGGCAGCCACCACCATAAGGTTTTTAAAATTTTCCATCTCCACCCGACAGAATGACAGCATTTCAAATTCCAGGAATTTTTAAACGCTGGCATTCAGGGCCAGGGATCACGGCAGGGTAGGGGAGTACTTCCTCTTTCTCTCCAGTGTTTGGGAGATGGACAGCTGAACCCTGCCATTGGACATTGTGGAGATGCTTGGTGACACAGGTGGTGGCGTTGCTGCCACATCCTCTGTTTGCGGGGTGCCAGGTGGCGGAAGAGGCCGAGACTGCAGCAGAAGAGGGAGCAGGAGGAGCCTGAGACGTTTCTTGGTGTTTGAGGTGTTTACTCCACTGCAGCTCATGCTTTGCATTTAGATGCCTGGTCATGGAGGTTGTGCTCAGGTTTAGAACATTTATGCCTCGCTTCAGGCTTTGATTGCACAGTGTGCAAACCACGCATGTCTTGTCATAAGCACATTGTCTGAAGAACTGCCACGCCAGGGAACTCCTTGGAGCTGGCTTTGGTATGCTCGGTCCCTGGGTGCGGTGGGCAGTAGCAAGCGTACTGTCTAGGGGACGGCTGCTCTGATTTTGCACCATGCTCCCTCTTTTGCTGTGTGCAAACCACCAGCTCTTCCTTCAAGCTGCACACATCACTCGCATGACCTTGTTTCCAATGTGGCGCAGCAGTTGGCACCTGTGTTTCTTCATTATCAGAGACGTGCTGCGGTGGTCCTCCCATGTCCACATCCTGAAATATAAGTGGTTTAGATTCGGTGCACTCAATCTCTTCCACTTCTGGGGCAGGGCTGTGTGGACGGCACATGGAAACCCTGCCAGCATAGTCATCAAAAAGCACAAGAGACTGCTGCATGACTTGGGGCTCAGACTGCTTGGCTGATTTTCAATGGGGTGAGGTGAAAGACAGATGCCCATGGGCTGCAGGTGCCAACTCTGAGCTTTTAGCAGGGGACCAGGATGGAGACAATGTGAAGGAACTGGAGGAACTGTCAGCCACCCAATCTACTACCGCCTGTACTTGTTGTGGCCTCACTATTTGTAGAGCTGCATTCGGCCCTACAAAATGAGGAACCTGAGGAAGGTGTTTCATTTGGGCGTGTAGCTGGCAGAGATCGACCACGTCCTCTCCCTACAAAAGGAGCTTCACTACCACCACCAGCACCACGACCAGGGCCACATCCCTTATTTGGTGCTCTCCTCATTCTTTGCGTTCACCCACCAAACTAAAAGACGGATTTACAAAATGTATTTCCCAGTCAGGTATGCAGTGCAGCAGGAACACACCCTACAAGCCACTTTTGAATGACTGGCCTGATAACCACCCACAATCTAAGAGCTGGATTTACTGATTATATTTCACTCTTAGAAATGGAGTGCAGGCCGCAAATGGACTTTATGGCAAAAAAAGGGATTTTTTTTCACCCACAATGTCCCGGTTGTATTTACTGATTATATTTCACTTTTAGAAAAGCAGTGCAGGACACAAATATACTTTATGACAAAGAAAGTGATTTTTTTCACCCACAATGTCCCAGTTGTATTTACTGATTATATTTCACTCTCAGAAATGCAGTGCAGGCCGCAAACTTACTTTTTAGCAAAAAAAAAAATTTGATTTGTCCCCCTAGAATCTAACAGATGGGTTTACTGAATTGATTACACTGTCACATATGCAGCACAGGGGTACTTTACAGAAAAATATGTGAATATATCACCCCCTGGTTCTCTGAACTCACTGACGGCTTACCTATATTATTTTCCCTTCCCCTGGCACATATGCATTGCTGGTGCACTTAAAAAATGGGTATATGTTGCCCACTGAACTACAAGAACAGGATTAAATTATTGCCCTTGGCAATATTGTCGTTTGCACAAAATGGCCGCCGACGCCCACCTAACAGACGGATTAAAACTTATTTTTCTGTGTCACTGGGCTCAGGGCATTGCACCCACAAAAAAAAATCGCTGTAGATTAGTGATGAACGAGCATGCTCGGCCAAGTATTGGTTCGGCTCAAACATCACTATGCTCGGCGCTCGGCTTTACTCAGCACCACGTGTATTCGTCGCATTGCTCAAATCTCCTCACAGCACGTTTGGTGCCTTCTAAGCAGCCAATCAAGGTCCAGGTAAGTAATTTCCCTCAGTGTAAGGCCATAGCAATGTTAGCTGTAAGCCTTACACTGATTGGCTGGCTGGAACAAGTGATACAATTTCATATAGGAGCTGAGGTCCGGGACAGATAGTGCAGGGCTTGAAAATCACTTTTTTTTTACTTCTAAAAGACAGAAAGATTTCCGATTAGTGACATCTACAATACGCCATCATAAAGCAGTGTGTTGGGCAGATATTATAAACAGGGGCTTATTCACTACAGTGTTCCTTGGTACTGAGATATACACTGCGCCATGATACAGCAGTGTGTTGGGCAGACATTATAAAAAGGGGTTTATTCACGACAGTGTTCCTTTGAACTGAGATATACACTGCACCATCATAAAGCAATGTGTTGGGCAGTCATTATAAAAAGGGGCTTATTCACAACAGTGTGCCTGCTACTAAGATATACACTGCACCATCAGAGAAATTATTTGCTCTGGGGAAATTAACCTAACTTGTGCCACATCTGTGTGTGCATTCAATTCGCAACCATTATATTAATTACTCCAGCAGAGAGTGATTTATATTCTGCCCATAGTTAACTAGTTTTGGGCACATCTGTGTGTGTGTGTTTAGGCCACAACCGTATATACAGTATTCCCGCAGAGAATAAATTTTATTTGGGACAAATTTGTATACAATATAGAACTACATCCAAATACAGTGTGTATTGTCACAATTATATTATCTCTGGGCTAGTGTAGTGCCGGAAATCTGTATTTTTCTGTATCTAGTACCCTACTGGAAGCCAATACAGTGTGTATTGTAAATATTACAATTTCTCTGTGCAAGTGTAGTTTCAAAAATCTGTATTTTTCTGTATCCAGTACCTTACTGGAAGCCAATACAGTGTGTATTGTAAAATTCCCATTATCTGTGGCCTAGTGTAGTGCCGAAAATTTGAATTTCTCTGTCTCGAGTACATTATAGCAAGTCAATACAGTGTGTATTGTAAAAAATTACATTATATGTGGCCTACTGTAGTGCCGAAAATTTGTATTTCTCTGTATCCAGTACATTACAGCAAGCCAATACATTATCTTTGGGCTAGTGTACTCCTGAAAATCATTATTTTTATGTATTCAGTATATTACAGCAAGGAAATAAATTGTGTACTGTAAAAATTTTATTATCTATGGCCTAGTGTAGTGCTGGAAATTTGTATTTCTCTGTCTTCAGCACATTACAGCAAGCCAATACAGTGTGTACTGTGATACCGTGTGTACTGTGAAAATTTCATTATCTGTGGCTTAGTGTGGTGCCGAAAATTTGTATTTCTTCGTCTCCAGTACATTACAGCAAGCCAATACAGTGTGTATTGTAAAAATTACATTATCTCTGGGCTAGCGTACTCCTTAAAATCTTTATTTTTCTGTATTCAGTACATTACAGAAAGCCAATACAGTGTGCACTGTAAAAATTTCATTATCTGTGGCATAGTGTAGTGTCGAAAATTTTTATTTCTCTGTCTCCAGTACATTATAGCAAGCCAATACAGTGTGTACTGTAAAGATTTCATTATCTGTGAACTACTGTAGTGCCTAAAATTTGTATCTCTCTGTCTCCAGTACATTACAGCAAGCGAATAAAGTGTGTATTGTAAAAATTACATTATCTCTGGGCTAGTGTACTCCTTAAAATCTTAATTTTTCTGTATTCAGTAAATTACAGCAAGCCAATACAGTGTGTATTGTAAAAATGACATCATCTCTGGGCTAGTGTACCCCTGAAAATATTTATTTTTCTGTATTCAGTACATTACAGCAAGCCAATACAGTGTGTACTGTAAAAATTGAATTATCTGTGGCCTAGTGTAGTGCCGAAAATTTGTATTTCACTTTCTCCAGTACATTAAAGCAAGCCAATACAGTGTTTACTGTAAAAATTTCATTATCTATGGCCTAGTGTAGTGCCTAAAATTTGTTTTTCTCTGTCTCCAGTACATTACAGCAAGCGAATACAGTGTGTATTGTAAAAATTACATTATCTGTGTTCTAGTGTAGTGCCGAAAATTTGTATTTCAGTCTTCAGTACGTTGCAGCAAGCCAATACATTGTGTACTGTAAAGATTTAATTATCTGTGGACTACTGTAGTGCCGGAAATTTGTATTTCTATGTCTCCAGTACATTACAGCAAGCGAATACAGTGTGTATTGTAAAAATTACATTATCTCTGGGCTAGTGTACTCCTGAAAATCTTTATTTTTCTGTATTCAGTACATTACAGCAAGCCAATACAGTGTGTACTGTAAAGATTTCATTATCTGTGGCCTAGTGTAGTGCCAAAAATTTGTATTTCACTTTCTCCAGTACATTAAAGCAGGCCAATACAGTGTGTACTGTAAAAATTTCATTATCTGTGGCCTACGTTGTGGAGGTGACAGGAACAAATTATTGATAAAACGCAAGGCTTTTTGGATCCATCGACTCCAAACTTTGAAGCCAATGGGTCTTAATAGCGATTACAAGTTACATAATTTTTTATATTAATGCTGGTTATATGATATCTTTAATTTGTACTATTATTCTCAACAGTGGAATTGAAGCAATATGAACTGTACCACATAAAAAGATGCAATCTTGGACATTGAGAAATCTAATCTGATCTTCTTAGATGTTTTTCTTTTTCTTATTTCTTTTCATTGTGATTTTTTACTCTGTCGTCACGGCAACGTGACGTCGGGACCTGGTTGTTTGGCGAGTTATTTAAATATGTTTGTATCAAGGAGTCTTTACTGTTTGACAAAGGCACAGGATGTGCCGAAACGCATCACAAATATGTGGAAATAAAGAAGTGCTTTTCAAGATACCAAGCGTAAGTGCCGGTCCTTTTTGATTACTATTATATGGGACGCCAACCCTAGGACACGTACACTGCCAACTTCACTCACAGTTCCGACTGATTTAGGTTACATACTCTACTGTCTTCCAGGTACGAGCACGCGGGACAGACCAGAGAAAGAGACCAGAAAGTTGCCTACAACAAGGATCAAGTGAGAGATTGTGACACAGGTCACTTTTTAATTTGATTTTTGAAAATTCCCTCCAGTGAGTTCAGGAGTAGAAACTTGGAAAAAGCACCTGATTTCTTTGAAATTACACGCAGCTATTTTGGCTGAATATCACTGCACACAGCATATACCGCGGGGTTTATGGGTGAAACTTAGAGCAACGCTCTTTGGTTATAATTTGGATTATTGTACCCGATTTGCCTGCAT
>JAKVIS010003031.1:0-19362 GCA_033119425.1 Bufotes viridis | reverse complement strand
GGCAGGTAAAATGTTCAGTATCAGTCTGTTTAGCCGACAGAGACGTGTCTAGGCTGGATACAACTGTAGCAAACCCTCAACTGTGAGAAGTATTAAGTCAGGAGGGATTGGTGTCAACAAGAAGGTTTCCATTCATTATCAGCAAGCAGAGATGTTGTAAATGGTTAAATGTCTGTTAATGACAGAACTTTTATGATGTAACGATCGCACTTTTTGCCGTCTCCTTTATTCCGCAGAGACGCACTCCCCCTCCGGTCTGCGGGCCGCTCCTAAGGTATGTCAGCACAATGGGACGACCTACCAACAGGGCGAGATGTTCACCACCCAGGAGCTCTTCCCCTCCAGGCAGTCCAACCAGTGTGTGCAGTGCAGCTGTTCGGTGAGTGCTAATCCATCCTGCGCACAGCTGAGGGTTTGTTACAATGTTTCCAGCCCAGACAATCCTCTGAGAGGCTCATGATTCATACTGATACATTGTAACCTGCACTGATACATTGTAACCGTGACACTCGTGTTGCTGAGAGGATTGAAGTCTTAGGTCTGGTCAAGGTTCTTAGATGTAAACAGGAATGTTCCAGTTCAGTAACAGCAAGCAGAGATCTTGAAAATGATTAAGAAGAAAAACAAAAAAATTGTAATTAACCTACTTACGACAGATTTCTAGTGTAAAAAGAAAAAAATTGGAAATTTTTACATTTAGGACTCGTTCACACGAACGTTTTTTGCTGTCCGTATACGGAACCATTCATTTCAATGGGTCCGCCAAAAAAAAAGGAAAGGACTCCGTATGCATTCCGTTTCCGTTTTTCTGTTCCGCAACATTTTGAATGAGGTCCTATTAGGCCTCTTGCACACAAACACTTTTTTTGCTATTGTACGGGACGTTATTTTATGTTCCGTATACGGACCCATTCATTTTAATGGGTCTGCAAAAAAACGGAAGTGTTTCCTTGTGCATTCCATTTCCGTATTTCTGTTTTTCCGTTCCGTTAAAAGATAGAAATTGTCCTATTCTTGTCTACATCACGGGCAAGGATAGTACTGTTCTATAAGGCCTAATTCACACGTCCGCAATCTACGTCCGCACCCGTTCCGCAAATTTGCGTAACGGGTGCAGACCCATTCGCATCCGCGGAGCGCGCCGCCGATCTTCTGGGCGGCGGCTCCACAATAATATAGAGCATGTCCTATTCTTGCCCGCAATTGCAGTCAAGTATAGGCATCTCTATAGGGCTGGTGGCAAGGTGTTTTGCGCATCCGCAACACAGTACGGACATGTGAATAAGGCCTTAGGGGCCAGATGTTACTTTCCGCAAAAACCGGAATGCACACGGATGTCATCCGTATTTTTTTGCGGACTGCAAAACCATACGTTCGTGGGCAATAAGGCCTCTTGCACACGACAGTATTTTGCGGACCGTATACTGGCAGTTTTTTTAGTTCGGTATACTGAACCATTCATTTCATTGGGTCCGCAAAAAAAACGGAAGTGTTTCCGTGTGCATTCTGTTTCCGTATTTCCGTTTTTCCGTTCCGTGCAAAGATAGAACCTGTCCTATTATTGCCCGCAAATCACGGTCCGTGGCTCCATTCAAGTAAAAAAAACGGAACGCATACGGAAATGCATCCGTATGTCTTCCGTATCCGTTCCGTTTTTGCAGGACCATCTATTGCAAATTTTAAGCCCAGCTCAATTTTTTCTATGTAATTACTGTATATGCCATATGGAAAAACGGATCCGTTAAACGGACCGCAAAATACTGAAAAAGCCATACGGTCGTGTGCATGAGGCCTTATTGTCCGCAAATCACGTTCAGTGGCTCCATTCAAGTCAATGGGTCCGAATAAAAAACATGTCCGTATGTCATCCGTTTTTTGCGGACCCATGCTGTAGAAATGCTGTGCCCAGCCCATTTTGCACATGTGTTTGGTGTTTGCAATGATTACAAAGTTCCTGTTTTTGCGGAAAAAACGGAACGGAAACGGAACATTCCTTATTAAAATTTATGGCAGAAACTGATAAATTATAGCGCAAATCTACAGCAGAATGGCGATTGGCAGCCGCTGTGCCCTGGAGTTTACACCACGTCTTCTGAGCGCCCACGTATTCCAGCCCTCACCCGCAGCCCGCAGAGTTGGTATAACCCAGACTCGGACAGGTTCCAAGCAGCGGCTGGTGTCAGTCTGTTCCAGGAAAGCCTCCGCTTCTATGTTCTGCTTTATTTTTCTATAAATCCTGGTTTATTTTCTGGGGATATTTGTGATTTTTCTGATAAATATAACCGAGGGGGAAGATCTGGTAGAACGGGTCAGGCAGCGCTGGGGACCTCACCGCACTCCCCCCCGCCTGATGAATGCAGCCTGTGAAATGCCGCAGTGACCTCGGAAGGATCAACAGATCGCGTTACCTCTCCAGCCGGAGCGGCGGTCTGCGGGGGTGTGGCCTCCCTGCTCCCAGCGCTGGACAATCCCAGCTATTCATGTAAAAGTACATCAACACGTGCCGCGTGGTTAAGATCTCTGCTTGCTGTCGGTAAAGCAAAGATTCAGTCTACATACCTGACCTTGCTGATGGCTCGTTACAATGTATCTGTGCAGGATATTATAATCAGGTCATGTGACCGGGTCTTTGTTTCCTCTTTTAGGACGGGCAGATTTACTGCGGCCTGGTGACCTGTCCTGAGCTCGTCTGCTCCTCTCCGCTGACCGTACCGGACTCCTGCTGTCCAGTGTGCAGAGGTAGGAAGCCTGCAGCCAGAAAATACTCACCGCAGCTGCTGCAGAACCTCATAATACACACCTCAGCTGCTGCAGAACCTCATAATACACACCGCAGCTGATGCAGAACCTCCTACTACACACCTCTGCTGCTGCAGAACCTCATAATACACACCTCTGCTGCTGCATAACCTCATAATACACCCCGCAGCTGCTGCAGAACTTCATAATACACACCTCAGCTGCTGCACGACCTCATAATACTCAGCTGCTGCAGAACCTCATAATATTTACCTCAGCTGCTGCACGACCTCATAATACACACCTCAGCTGATGCAGAACCTCCTACTACACACCTCTGCTGCTGCAGAACCTCATAATACACCCCGCAGCTGCTGCAGAACTTCATAATACACACCTCAGCTGCTGCACAACCTCATAATACTCAGCTGCTGCAGAACCTCATAATATTTACCTCAGCTGCTGCACAACCTCATAATACACACCTCAGCTGATGCAGAACCTCCTACTACACACCTCTGCTGCTGCAGAACCTCATAATACACCCGCAGCTGCTGCAGAACTTCATAATACACACCTCAGCTGCTGCATGACCTCATAATACTCAGCTGCTGCAGAACCTCATAATATTTACCTCAGCTGCTGCACAACCTCATAATACACACCTCAGCTGCTGCACAACCTCATAATACTCAGCTGCTGCAGAACCTCATAATATTTAGCTCAGCTGCTGCAGAAACCCCTAATACACAACTCAGCTGCTGCAGAACCTCATAATACTCACCTCAGCTGCTGCAGAACCTCTTAATACACACCTCTGCTGCTGCAGAACCTCATAATACACCCCACAGCTGCTGCAGAACCTCATAATACACACCTCAGCTGCTGCAGAACTTCATAATACACACCTCAGCTGCTGCAGAACCTCCTACTACACACCTCTGCTGCTGCAGAACCTCATAATACACCCCGCAGCTGCTGCAGAACCTCATAATACACCCCGCAGCTGCTGCAGAACCTCATAATACACTGCGCAGCTGCTGCAGAACCTCATAATACTCAGCTGCTGCAGAACCTCATAATGCACACCTCAGTTGCTTCAGAACCTCATAATACACACATCAGCTGCTGCAGAACCCCATAATACACATCTCAGCTGCTGCAGAACCTCCTAATATACACCTCAGCTGCTGCAGATCATCATACTATACACCTCAGCTGCTGCAGAACATCATAATACATCAGCTGCTGCGAACCTCAGACTACACATAATATTCATTGACAGCAAGCAGAGATCTTACAAATGGTGAGCAGTTGATTCGCAGATCATTGTTTTATCGCTGTGGCTGGCGGCGCCTCTGACTGTGATTCCTGTTCTGCAGATGGGACGTACGAGCGCTCGGCGGAGGAGGAGCCGCAGCAGTTATACAGAGGTGTTGTACGTGGCTTTCTGACTCTTCTCTGTACACCTTGGTACCGGCCCCGGTTCTGACCCGACCTCAGCCCTTGTGAGGCCCTTCACAGGACACTAAGCCCAGCCCCCGATAACAACAGGGACCTATAGGGACCCTGCACTATAACTATAGGGACCCTGCACTATAACAACAGGGACCCTGCACTATAACTATAGGGACCCTGCGCTATAACTATAGGGACCCTGCACTATAACTATAGGGACCCTGCGCTATAACTATAGGGACCCTGCACTATAACTATAGGGACCCTGCACTATAACTATAGGGACCGTGCGCTATAACTATAGGGACCCTGCACTATAACTATAGGGACCCTGCGCTATAACTATAGGGACCCTGCACTATAACAACAGGGACCGTGCGCTATAACTATAGGGACCCTGCACTATAACTATAGGGACCCTGCGCTATAACTATAGGGACCCTGCACTATAACTATAGGGACCCTGCACTATAACTATAGGGACCCTGCACTATAACAACAGGGACCGTGCGCTATAACTATAGGGACCCTGCACTATAACTATAGGGACCCTGCGCTATAACTATAGGGACCCTGCACTATAACTATAGGGACCCTGCGCTATAACTATAGGGACCCTGCACTATAACTATAGGGACCCTGCACTATAACTATAGGGACCCTGCACTATAACTATAGGGACCCTGCACTATAACTATAGGGACCCTGCGCTATAACTATAGGGACCCTGCACTATAACTATAGGGACCCTGCACTATAACAACAGGGACCGTGCGCTATAACTATAGGGACCCTGCACTATAACTATAGGGACCCTGCACTATAACAACAGGGACCGTGCGCTATAACTATAGGGACCCTGCACTATAACAACAGGGACCGTGCGCTATAACTATAGGGACCCTGCACTATAACTATAGGGACCCTGCACTATAACAACAGGGACCGTGCGCTATAACTATAGGGACCCTGCACTATAACAACAGGGACCCTGCGCTATAACTATAGGGACCCTGCACTATAACTATAGGGACCCTGCACTATAACTATAGGGACCCTGCACTATAACTATAGGGACCCTGCACTATAACAACAGGGACCGTGCGCTATAACTATAGGGACCCTGCACTATAACTATAGGGACACTGCACTATAACTATAGGGACCCTGCACTATAACTATAGGGACCCTGCACTATAACTATAGGGACCCTGCACTATAACTATAGGGACCCTGCACTATAACAACAGGGACCGTGCGCTATAACTATAGGGACCCTGCACTATAACAACAGGGACCGTGCGCTATAACTATAGGGACCCTGCACTATAACTATAGGGACCCTGCACTATAACAACAGGGACCGTGCGCTATAACTATAGGGACCCTGCACTATAACAACAGGGACCCTGCGCTATAACTATAGGGACCCTTCACTATAACAACAGGGACCCTGCGCTATAACTATAGGGACCCTGCACTATAACTATAGGGACCCTGCACTATAACAACAGGGACCCTGCGCTATAACTATAGGGACCCTGCACTATAACTATAGGGACCCTGCACTATAACTATAGGGACCCTGCACTATAACAACAGGGACCGTGCGCTATAACTATAGGGACCCTGCACTATAACTATAGGGACCCTGCACTATAACAACAGGGACAGTGCGCTATAACTATAGGGACCCTGCACTATAACAACAGGGACCCTGCACTATAACTTTAAGGACCCTGCATTATAACTATAGGGACCCTGCATTATATCTATAGGAACCTGCACTATAACTATAGGGACCGTGCGCTATAACTATAGGGACCGTGCGCTATAGCTATAGGGACCGTGCGCTATAACTATAGGGACCGTGCGCTATAACTATAGGGACCCTGCATTATACCTATAGGGACCCCGCACTATAACTATAGGGACCCTGCGCTATAACTATAGGGACCCTGCGCTATAACTATAGGGACCCTGCGCTATAACTATAGGGACCCTGCGCTACAACTATAGGGACCCTGCACTACAACTATAGGGACCCTGCACTATAACTATAAGGACCGTGCGCTATAACTATAGGGACACTGCACTATAACTATAGGGACCCTGCGCTATAACTATAGGGACCGTGCGCTTATAACTATAGGGACCTTGCATTACAACTATAGGGACCCCGCATTATAACAATAGGGACCCTATATAATAATAGCTCAGTAGCAGGATCCCCTCATCCTTTGCCTTTTGGGTCCACGACTGCCCCTTTGTGTGCAGTTTGTGAGACGTCGTGTGTCTTGTGTCCTGCAGAGACATTCCCAGGACCAGTGTCTGAGCGAGCTCCTGAGCAAAAAGACCTTGGGGGCCACAGAATCCACCATCATCAGCTCGTCCCTGGGATTTAACCCTCGCAGCTTCAAGCAGAAAGGCGGGGAGGCGGAACGACCGTGAAGATACTGATGAAGGAGAAGCATAAGAAAGGTGAGGGTTACCGTCCGGAGACTATGGACGTGTATAGAGATCTGAGGGGGGTCCAGGCGGGGCGATTCCCAGCAGTCAGGGCGATTCCCATCTTATGAGTAGATAGATGCAGATCCCACCTTTGAGGCCTACACCTGTCTCCAGATCAGACCCCTGTCCCACCAGTGACCACCACATCAAAGTGAAGAATGAATAGAGAAATGGGCAACCATGTGAGCGGCACCCTCCATTCGCTTCAGTAGGAGGAGCCAAAGAAGCTGTAAGTGGGAACGCCCTTTATATCTGCATCATCAGAAGGCTGCTTTGTCACTCCCCATACTTTACACTGCAGCTCTGCCTTTTAAAGGCACAATTATTACAGTCTGAAGTAGCCTGCTCCTATCTCATTAGAGCAGGGACCAATAAACTCTAGCACCCTAGCTGTTGTGAAACTACAACTCCCAACATGCATCACTCACTTCTATTGGAGTTGTGACAACGGTCGAGCAAATGTGCATGCTGGGAGTTGTAGTGCCACAGCAGCCAGAGGTTTCCGAACCCTGCATTAGAGGCTAAGGTTGCTGCTCTATACCTCCTCCATGCTTTACACTGCAGTCAGTACTACTGCCATAGCTCCCTGGATGATCGCTGTCCGTTTTGTGATCCTCTCCCCTCAGCCTGCGTCTATAACGGGAAGACGTATTCCCACGGTGAGGTCTGGCACCCTGTCTTCCGAAATTTTGGAGCGATTAATTGTATCCTGTGCACCTGTAAAGATGGGATCCAGGATTGTCAGCGCATCACCTGTCCTGAGGAATATCCCTGCGATTATCCGGAGAAGGCGGAAGGAAAGTGCTGCAAGGTCTGCCAGGGTAAGAACTGCAACAGAACCTGCAAGTGTGAACACAGCCTGGCGCTGGGTGACCCCCAACTATAGAACCCTTAGGAGATGTCACCCACAACTGCCTTGTTGTACAGAGATGCATTATCTCCTCCCACTACTTCTTTAGCTTTAAATGTGTCAGTCTTTACTGGAGCTCTGGCATTCCGTTCAGTGAACCAGAAGAGTCAGGATGAGCAGAATTAGATAAAGGAATTCCACAGTGTAACACATAGTGATTCTACAGATACAGGAAGTATATTGAATATTACTATAGCTGACATCTAAAGTGCTGGATGGTCCCACCTCTAGGACTCGCACCCACCTCTAGGCCGTGAAAGTGAGCGCACCGGCTATTTTCGAATGAATTGAGATCGCACCCCACCAGCGCGGCCACCGATCCAGTCACTTGTATGGGACTGCCGGAGATAGCGGAGCCGTTGCTTGGCTATTTTTGGCAGTCCCATAGAGAGGAACGGAGGGTGGCTATGCATGCACGGCTGCTCTCCACTCAATTCGTGGGGGTCCCATTCTGGAAATTGGTGGGATCGGCACTAATCTGACATTGGTGGCATATTGTGGCCATATGCCACCAATGTATGAGATGAAATAACCCCTTTAAAGCTTTTATCCTCCTTTGCAACCAACTCGAAACTGAAAAATAAAGTAAGTTTGCAACAAAAAAAAAATCTATAGTTTTGTATCTGCAGCTCCCAGGCAGAGCTATGTGTTTCCATGGCTACAGATTACAAACAAACCCTTTGTAGTCATTCGCCCGCCCATCGTTTCTCTGCTTCGGGGATGGTGGGCAGTGTGACTGGAGGGACAGACTATATAGCTCTGCAGGGGAGCTGTAGACCCAAAGCGACAGGAGATTTTTTAAATCAAGACTTTTTTGTAACTTTTATTTTATAGATGATAAAGTGAAGCCAACAGCCGAGGTCATCTCCACCAGATGTGTGAAGAACCCCAACAAGATCCTGGTCTACATGTACATGTCGCCCAACTCTGGAAGCCAAAAGGAGAACCTCCGAAAAATCGCCATTGAGAAAGAGGCGTCGGAGGACGTGGAGATCTACGTCTGGAAAATGGTGAAAGGTGAATCCCGAGCACATTGTGTCCTGCTCCTGGCGTAGGTGCATCAGCCATTGCATCGTCTCAAGTTCTGTGACCTTCTCATATATACTATGAAATAATTCTTCACTATTTTCAAGATCTCTGCTTGCTGTCATTAATTTGGAACGTCCATTGTTTAAATCCAGAGGTTATAAGCCTGTGGTTTTGTTGCAGTTGTGTTCGGTCTGGCCAATCTCCGAGGTGGTAAACAGCATGGACTCTAGACTTATATAATCCACCTGCACTGACACATTGTAGCAAACTACATAACGGGAGAGACACCTGTGCTGCCGATGTGTTTACCTTACAAACGACTATACAGACTGGATGCAGTTATAATAAACTCAGGCGATATACTACATTTATATTATTTTCCATGCTCTGTAAACAAGAATGTTCCCATTCAGTTCCAGTAAGCAGAGATCTTGAAAATGATGAAGAATGAAAATGCAAAGACTGATAGAAAGTTGCAGAACTTGTATTGTCCTTTCAAGCATGATTCCAGACCGTGACTGGTTAAATATCCATATAATGCTGTTATATATTGTCTTATCCTCCAATCACTTCCGGAGCTGCATTCTGAATTCTGCTGGGACGGCCACATGGAATCTGTGAAGCCACCTAGTAACAGAACAGATATCAGAGCTCTATCTTATAATGAGCCATTCACCTGTGTGTCCGTCACATGAACAGGACAGATTATACTCCAGAATAAGTAATGTAATGTATGTACACAGTGACTGCACCAGCAGAATAGTGAGTGCAGCTCTGGAGTATAATACAGGATGTAACTCAGGATCAGTACAGGATAAGTAATGTATGTACACAGTGACTGCACCAGCAGAATAGTGAGTGCAGCTCTGGAGTATAATATAGGATGTAACTCAGGATCTGTACAGGATAAGTAATGTAATGTATGTACACAGTGACCTCACCAGCAGAATAGTGAGTGCAGCTCTGGAGTATAATACAGGATGCAACTCAGGATCAGTGCAGGATAAGTAATGTATGTACACAGTGACTGCACCAGCAGAATAGTGAGTGCAGCTCTGGAGTATAATATAGGATGTAACTCAGGATCTGTACAGGATAAGTAATGTAATGTATGTACACAGTGACCTCACCAGCAGAATAGTGAGTGCAGCTCTGGAGTATAATACAGGATGCAACTCAGGATCAGTACAGGATAAGTAATGTATGTACACAGTGACTCCACCAGCAGAATAGTGAGTGCAGCTCTGGAGTATAATACAGGATGTAACTCAGGATCAGTACAGGATAAGTAATGTATGTACACAGTGACTGCACCAGCAGAATAGTGAGTGCAGCTCTGGAGTATAATATAGGATGTAACTCAGGATCAGTACAGGATAAGTAATGTATGTACACAGTGACTCCACCAGCAGAATAGTGAGTGCAGCTCTGGGGTATAATACAGGATGTAACTCAGGATCAGTACAGGATATGTAATGTATGAACACAATGACTGCACCAGCAGAATAGTGAGTGCAGCTCTGGGGTATAATACAGGATGTAACTCAGGATCAGTACAGGATAAGTAATGTATGTACACAGTGACTGCACCAGCAGAATAGTGAGTGCAGCTCTGGAGTATAATATAGGATGTAACTCAGGATCAGTACAGGATAAGTAATGTAATGTACACAGTGACTGCACCAGCAGAATAGTGAGTGCAGCTCTGGAGTATAATACAGGATGTAACTCAGGATCAGTACAGGATAAGTAATGTATGTACACAGTGACTCCACCAGCAGAATTGTGAGTGCAGCTCTGGAGTATAATACAGGATGTAACTCGGGGTCAGTACAGGATAAGTAATGTATGTACACAGTGACTGCACCAGCAGAATAGTGAGTGCAGCTCTGGAGTATAATACAGGATGTAACTCGGGGTCAGTACAGGATAAGTAATGTATGTAGGTACGCAGTGACTCATCCTAGGCTCCACGCCCATGACTGTATTTTCGGTCCACATCTTATCTGCATGTTTTGCGGATTGGGTGCGGACCCAGTCATTTCACCACTTGCTGTCCGCATCCATATTTCCCTTCCGCTGCTCTACAAAAAAGAAAAGTAGAATATTCCCTATTTATGTCCGTATTGTGGACTAGAATAGGCACTTCTCTAATAGGTGGGAATGTGCGGAACAGGACGGTCCTGGCGCACACGGCCGGTATCTGTGTTTTGGGGATCCGCGGTTTAGCTGTGAATAAACTTTCTTTCTGGTTTCACTTGTTCATAATTTCTGTCTTTTTTTTTTTTAGGGATTTTCCACTTAATCCAGATTAAAAAGGTGGCGAAAGAAGACTTTAAACAAGAATCAGAACATTTCCGGCTGGTGACCAGGACGAGTGAAGGTAATGTACAGCGATGCACTGGTCATAAATATGGGGCCGGGATGTGGAGGACGCCTGAGACACAGTCTTCCTGATTGGGGGTCTTCAGAGCTCTGCTTTCCTAAAGCAAAACCCAGATTGCTGAATGTAATTGGAACCCGCCTCGGTGATGGGGCCGCAGGAGAAAGAAGGTCAGCGCCCCAATAGACAGAAGCCCTTAGGCTGCAGCCACATAATTCCATCTCCCATTACAATGCATGAAGTTTCCAAGGAATTGCACAGCTCAGGAGACTACAGCACCTATCGTGGACTGCGGTTCCTTGCACCCAACATGGAATGAAATGATCTTAGAACTCTGTTTCCACCACTGATCTGTCCTGGGGACCGGCAGGGATCAGAGAGGCTGAGATAAGGGGCGTCAGGGGGTTCTGGTGACTGCCTATCCGCCTTACAGGGGTTGTCTCATTTCAGCAAGTAGCATTTATTATGTAGATGCAGTTAATACAGGCACCTACTAATGTATTGTGATCCTCCATATTGCCTCCTTTGCTGGCTGGATTCCTTTTTCCATCACATTATACACTGCTTGTTTCCATGGTTACGACCACCCTGCAATCCATCAGCGGTGGCCGTGCTTGCACACTATAGGAAAACGCATCGGCCTACGTGCGCTCTCGGGATCCCGGCCATTAGAGAGGTCGGCACTTTTTCCTATAGTGTGCAAGCACGACCACCGCTGATAGATTGCAGGGTGGTCGTAACCATGGAAACAAGCAGTGTATAATGTGATGGAAAAATGAATCCAGCCAGCAAAGGAGGCAATATGGAGGATCACAATACATTAGTGAGTTGCCTGTATTAACTTTCTCTACATGATGAATGCCACCTGCTGAAGTGAGAGGACCCCTTTAAGACCCCTTTCACACGAGTGTGTCCGTTTTAGGTCCGGATGCGTTGCGGATGCGTTCAGTGAAAACTGTGCGTTTTCACAGGCAAAGCCATTCAGTTTTGCCTGCGATTGCGTTCAGTTGTTCAGTTTTTTCCGCGCGGGTGCAATGCGTTTTGATGTGTTTTTCACGCGCGTGATAAAAAACTGAACGTTTACAAACAACATCTCCTAGCAACCATCAGTAAAAAACCCAACGCACCCGCACTTGCTTGCGGATGCATTGCGTTTTTTATACGCAGCCCCATTCACTTCTATGGGGCCTGCGTTGCGTGAAAAACGCAGAATATAGAACATGCTGCGATTTTCACGCAACGTACAAGTGATGCGTGATAAACAACGCTCATGTACACAGACCCATTGAAATTAATGGGTCCGGATTCAGTGCGGTGCTGTGCGCTCACGTCACGCATTGCACCCGCGGGAAAACTCGCTCGTCTGAAAGGGGCCTAAGTGAATGGAAACATTCTAGCTTACAGAGGGTAAACCATCATACTGTATACACGTAATACATCTCACAGCTGAGGATTCGCTACAGTTGTACCCAATCTAGACAGTTGTCGATGACCTAAACATCTCACATCTCTCTCCTGTCCTTTTAGTTTGTTTCAATGTATCAGCGCAATATTAGTCTGGAATCCTGGATGTGTGGCTCGCTGAGGTGTGTTTAGATTGGATGTAACTGGAACAGACCCTCAGCTGTGAGAAGCAGGACAGGCAATTGGCATCTAGTGCAGGGATCAGCAACCTCCGACACGCCAGCCGTTCTGAAACTACAACTCCCAGGATCCTCCTTTCACTTCTATGGAAATTACAACAACAGCTGAGTTGGGGACTTTCACACTTGCAGCGTGTGGATCCGGCGAGGCAGTTCCGTCGCGGATCCGTCTAACCGCATGACAACTGGAAAGCATTTGTAGGCGGATCCGTCTTGTATTATTTTTTCAGTTTTAAGGGTTTGCGCATGCGCAGACCGGAAGGACAAATCCGTCCGTCAGGTATTTCTTAATGCCGGATCCGGTACTGTACATTCCTATGGAAATTAATGCCGGATCCGGTACTGTACATTCCTTTGGAAATTAATGCCGGATCCGGTACTGTACATTCCTATGGAAATGAATGCCGGCATGTGTTCCGGCACTTTGGACGGAGATAAAACCGCAGTATGCTATGGTTTTCCTCCTTCCAAAACGACCGACAGTGACTGAACTGAAGACATCCCGATGCATCCTGAACAGATTTCTCTCCATCCAGAATGCATTAGGATATATAACTGATCAGTTCTTTTCCGGTGTGAGCCCGAGGCGGAACTCAATGCCTGAAAAGTTTGCATGCAAGTGTGAAAGTAGCCTAAGTGTGCATGCTGGGAGTTGTAGTTTCACAACAGCTGGGGTGTCGAAGGTTGCCGACCCTGATCTAGTACACACTGAACATTTCCTTCACTGACAACAAGCAGGGAACTTGAAAATGACAAAGGATTAATACACAGGGTCAGAAGGATACAATGTTACATTCACATATTGAACGGTAGGAAAATGTAAGTGCCCCTCCCCTTCTGTCTGACGGATACAACTGTAGCAAAATCTCAGCTGTGAGACCTGTTAGGTCAAAACATGTTTCCAGCCTTTGGATGCAAGCAATAATGTTGTCCTTCACTGACAGCAAGTGCAGATCCTGAAAATCATCCTATGTTGATGTTTAGTAAAAATGCGCTGTAGTAAGGTGCGCCAAATATACTGCGAAATGTAGGCCAAATCTGGCGCATTTCCTGGCAGAATATATGCAAGCTATAATCTGGAGTAAACCTGTGCCATGATTTATGCCGTACAGGCCTATTGCACACGACCGTATGGCTTTTTCAGTATTTTGCGGTCCGCAAAAAATACGGATGACGTCCATGTGCATTCCGTTTTTTGCAGAACGGAACAGCTGGCCTCTGATAGAACAGTACTATCCTTGTCCGTTATGCTGACAATAATAGGACATGTTCTATCTTTGAACGGAAATACGGAAACGGAAGGCATTCGGAGTACCTTTGTTTTCTTTTGCGGACCCATTGAAATGAATGGTTCCATTTATGGAATGCAAAAAACGGCCCACAGACTGATAAGATAAACGTTTGTGTGCATGAGGCGAAATGATAAATCTGTCAGGCTGCAAGAGGCCCCGCCCTTTTTTAAGGCACCGACGAGAGCTGCGTAAGATCCAAAAGAATTGCAAATTTTTACTCCTAACTGAAAACTGAGAAGTGGCGCATGTGGCGATTCGTGGAATGTTGCGTTCATTGCAAAGTGATTATAGGCTGAGCACATCTTCAGGGAATTGTTTTTAATGATTGCATGCCATCTAGGCTAGAAATCAATTTAGCATTTCTTATTAAGAAGTTTCAGCAGTTTTTGTGATACAGGGGTTAGTTTCAGTCTGTTTTGCAGCCTGTCACTTTCTGTTTAGGCCTCATGCTCACGAACGTATTTTGGGTCTGCGCTCGAGCTGCATATTTGCGGCTCGGGCGCAGACCCATTCACTCCGTGTGCTGTCCGCGTCCTTTGCTCCGTTCCGTGGCCCCGCCAAAAAAATATAGCTTGTCCTATTCTTGTCCATTTGCGGACAAGAATAGGCATTTCTACAATGGGCCGTGTTCCGTCAAATTGCGAACGGAGCGTTGAACAGCTTCCGTGTTTTGCGGATTGCGGACAGCAAAACACCAGCGGTCGTGTGCATGAGGCCTTACTCTGAGGTGCCCTAAGCTCCTGAAGTCATATGAGATAAGAGCTGTACATGACAGGACTGTGACAGTCTGCAGATAGACTGAAGTTTAACCCCTGTATCACACAAACTGCTGACCGAATGCAATCATAAAAAATTGTCCTGAGAGTGTCCACAGCTGTTACGCTCCATTAATAGGAATGAACTGTCCCTTTAAAAACCATTAGGCAGAGGCCGGATGCTCATTTCCAGGGTTTTACACTCATTTAGATAAAATTTAGCTTTAATCTGTGTGGCGACAAAATCCAACTTCTTATGAGGTTTTACCGTTGTAAAAAGCAAAAGGAGTGTGTATTTGTTAAAGGGCACCAGAGGTATGAGATGGGCGAGACCGGGGCCACAAACTAATATGTGTGGTAGGAAAAGACTGGGAAACCAATGACTGGAGCGCAGGTCACCCGCTGCCGCCAGGCCGGGTCCAGTGAGGTAACCAGTGGTCATCCAGCTCCAGAAACAACTGCTATACAGTATCCAGTACTCTTCAGGTGTAAGATCCTTCAAGACATGTCCTTAAGACCACCCCCATGTGGCAGTTAAAGTGGCGACCATATTGGATGCCACCCAACTTTCAAGGACAGATGTAAGAAATGAATGGCTGAGTAGAACTTTTCCAATTTAGATGACTCAAGGAAGATGACTTTGTAGAGGACGTAGGCCTGGGCTCTGACCTTTACTGGGGGGGTGAAACATCCTCCATGTTTGCCATCATTGCTTTGAGCCTCTTCTGTCGTAATGTTTATGACTGTGCGGTGAGACGAGACCTCCCAGGAGAGAAGATTCCTATTACTGTTCCGTCACCTTCCCTCCTTATTTGCCCTTTCAGAAATAAATATATGTTCACTCCTTTACGTAAGTAACACTTATGAATCGAGTAAAACTGTTCCCTATAATTTAACCTTTTCACTGCTTTAGGTCAGAGACCCCGCGATAACCAAGAAAGATTGGGAAATGTTATCTAGTCTAGAATTACTTACACACAGATTGTGTGATATAAATGACACCTTCAGATAACATGTATGTTAACCTAACCTACTATAATACTGCCTCCTATGTACAAGAATATAACTACTATAATACTGCCTCTTATGTACAAGAATATAACTACTATAATACTGCCTCCTATGTACAAGAATATAACTACTATAATACTGCCTCCTATGTACAAGAATATAACTACTATAATACTGCTCCTATGTACAAGAATATAACTACTATAATACTGCTCCTATGTACAAGAATATAGCTACTATAATACTGCTCCTATGTACAAGAATATAGCTACTATAATACTGCTCCTATGTACAAGAATATAACTACTATAATACTGCTCCTATGTACAAGAATATAGCTAATATAATACTGCTCCTATGTACAAGAATATAACTACTATAATACTGCTCCTATGTACAAGAATATAACTACTATAATACTGCTCCTATGTACAAGAATATAACTACTATAATACTGCTCTATGTACAAGAATATAACTACTATAATACTGCTCCTATGTACAAGAATATAACTACTATAATACTGCTCCTATGTACAAGAATATAACTACTATAATACTGCTCCTATGTACAAGAATATAGCTACTATAATACTGCTCATATGTACAAGAATATAACTACTATAATACTGCCTCCTATGTACAGGAATATAACTACTATAATACTGCTCCTATGTACAAGAATATAACTACTATAATACTGCTCCTATGTACAAGAATATAACTACTATAATACTGCTCCTATGTACAAGAATATAACTACTATAATACTGCCTCCTATGTACAAGAATATAACTACTATAATACTGCCTCCTATATACAAGAATATAACTACTATAATACTGCCTCCTATGTACAAGAATATAACTACTATAATTCTGCTCCTATGTACAAGAATATAACTACTATAATACTGCTCCTATGTACAAGAATATAACTACTATAATACTGCTCCTATGTACAAGAATATAACTACTATAATACTGCTCCTATGTACAAGAATATAGCTACTATAATGCTGCTCCTATGTACAAGAATATAACTACTATAATACTGCTCCTATGTACAAGAGATATAACTACTATAATACTGCTCCTATGTACAAAGAATATAACTACTATAATACTGCTCCTATGTACAAGAATATAACTACTATAATACTGCTCCTATGTACAAGGAATATAACTACTATAATGCTGCTCCTATGTACAAGAATATAACTACTATAATACTGCCTCCTATGTACAAGAATATAACTACTATAATACTGCCTCCTATGTACAAAGAATATAACTACTATAATACTGCCTCCTATATACAAGAATATAACTACTATAATACTGCCTCCTATGTACAAGAGATATAACTACTATAATTCTGCTCCTATGTACAAGAATATAACTACTATAATACTGCTCCTATGTACAAGAATATAACTACTATAATACTGCTCCTATGTACAAGAATATAACTACTATAATACTGCTCCTATGTACAAGAATATAGCTACTATAATACTGCTCCTATGTACAAGAATATAACTACTATAATACTGCTCCTATGTACAAGAATATAGCTACTATAATACTGCTCCTATGTACAAGAATATAACTACTATAATACTGCTCCTATGTACAAGAATATAACTACTATAATACTGCTCCTATGTACAAGAATATAACTACTATAGTACTGCTCCTATGTACAAGAATATAACTACTATAATACTGCTCCTATGTACAAGAATATAGCTACTATAATGCTGCCCCTATGTACAAGAATATAACTACTATAATACTGCTCCTATGTACAAAGAATATGACTACTATAATACTGCTCATATGTACAAGAATATAACTACTATAATACTGCTCCTATGTACAAGAATATAACTACTATAATACTGCCTCCTATGTACAAGGATATAACTACTATAATACTGCTCCTATGTACAAGAATATAACTACTATAATACTGCTCCTATGTACAAGAATATGACTACTATAATAACTGCTCATATGTACAAGAATATAACTACTATAATACTGCTCCTATGTACAAGAATATAACTACTATAATACTGCCTCCTATGTACAAGAATATAACTACTATAATGCTGCTCCTATGTACAAGAATATAGCTACTATAATGCTGCTCTATGTACAAGAATATAACTATCTATAATACTGCTCCTATGTACAAGAATATAACTATTATAATACTGCTCCTATGTACAAGAATATAACTGCTATAATTCTGCTCCTATGTACAAGAATATAACTGCTATAATACTGCCTCCTATGTACATGAAAATACCTACTATAATACTGCCTCCTATGTACAAGAATATAACTACTATAATACTGCTCCTATGTACAAGAATATAACTACTATAATACTGCTCCTATGTACAAGAATATATCTACTAAAATACTGCCTTCTATGTACAAGAATATAACTACTATAATACTGCCTCCTATATACAGGAATATTACTACTATAATGCTGCTCCTATGTACAAGGATATAACTACTATAATACTGCCTCCTATGTACAAGAATATAACTACTATAATACTGCTCCTATGTACAAGAATATATCTACTAAAATACTGCCTTCTATGTACAGAATATAACTACTATAATACTGCCTCCTATGTAGAAGAATATAACTACTATAATACTGCCTCCTATGTACAAGAATATAACTACTATAATACTGCCTCCTATGTACAAAGAATATAACTACTATAATACTGCCTCCTATGTACAAGAATATAGCTACTATAATACTGCTCCTATGTACAAGAATATAACTACTATAATACTGCTCCTATGTACAAGAATATAAGCTAATATAATACTGCTCCTATGTACAAGAATATAACTACTATAATACTGCTCCTATGTACAAGAATATAACTACTATAATACTGCCTCCTATGTATAAGAATATAACTACTATAATACTGCCTCCTATGTAGAAGTATATAATTACTATAAGTACATAATTACTATGCCGCTCTTTGGTGTCTGTCTACTAGGTTAGTACAGTGCCAGTGGTGTCAGTGTATTGGCAGTAGACCTGTTTGAGGGACAGTTGTTTTCGTTGGTCCCCTGCACTCAGGCTGCGGGATGTTTTGTGATTGTGAGGTGACATCATTCGTGCTGCAGATCTGTGATTTACTGGCGGAGTGGCCGCAGTCCTCTTCTCAGGGTTTTTATTGGTCCCTCCTGGAGTGTAAGGGAAGTCTGGACTAAGTGTGGAGTAGTCTCTGCAGGATCCCATAAATCAGACTCTGTTTTTACTGAAGTCCTCCCTACACGAGTGAGAATTTCACGACAGAACTTGTAAAAATGTAGCAGCCAAGAAATAAAAAGATGAGGCTGGTTTTGTGCCAACGCTGGCGGGTGGAGGCGAGACGATCGTGCTGTCGATGAGATGTGGGATTCCAGTAGCAGAATGGTTACAAATACCTCGTGGGGCTTATGTATGATTATATAGCTTTAGAGCAGGCATGCTCAACCTGCGGCCCTCCAGCTGTTGTAAAACTACAACTCCACAATGCCCTGCTGTAGGCAAATAGCTGTAAGCCTGTTCAGTGCATGCTGGGAGTTGTAGTTTTGCACAGC
>JAKVIS010003030.1:0-19350 GCA_033119425.1 Bufotes viridis | reverse complement strand
GCTTGTGGATTCCTGCAGCAGGTAGCTCAGTTATCAGAGGTGCTAAGTTCATTTAGTGCTAGCACAGAACTTTGATTGGACAGAGCTGGTGCATTCTCATTCTGCCAACTCCAAAAATGCATAAAGGTATGGTATCTCATGAGAGCGTGGTGAGTTGCAGAAGCTAAGCTGAACTGCACCTGCATTTCAGCGGCCAAAAGCAAGAAACAGAAAAGGCTTAGCTTTGTCGGTGGCCGCTGTATATTCCTGTGTTGAAAGCGAGTAACGAGGGTTACTCTAAAAGTTCATTTTCCATACCATCAGGAACAGTTAAAGAAGGCTTTTGTGTTCTGGGCTCTAATAGACGCTGGACAGTATTCCAATCTGCACAGAAGCGCCACTTGTTCCCTCAAACAAATCTTCCATAATCTGACACCATCGTTTGACACACACAAAAACGTGCCTTTACCTGTTGATTGGTGCCCTTACCTGTTGAGGTGCATGGATCCACACCTGACTGAAGAATGAAGCATCATGGCTGCTGCCAGGGAGGAAAACAGCAAGGGTCCATTGTGATGTCATCATCCATGTATGCTGAAGGGTTCCATTGTGACACGCTCAGTGTTCCGTCTATTGAAATTTTTATGGAGGCTGCCATATTGATTTTCTGGAGGCTGCCATTTTGATTTGCAGTTAAACACAGCTGTCATTTCAATGAATAAGAAATGTTGGCAAGGGATTCGATTGCAACAACAGAAGTCAGCAAGGACAAAACCTAGTTTATGAGCACTTTTCATCATAGCTGCAATAAAATACTGGGTTGGAACCTGCTTGTGGATTCCTGGAGCAGGTAGAGCAGTATCAGAGGTGCTAAGTTCATTCAGTGCTAGCACAGAACTTTGATTGGACAAGCATGTGCATTCTCATTCTGCCAACTCCAAAAATGCATAAAAGGTATGGTATCTCATGAGAGGTGGTGAGTTGCAGAAGCTAAGCTGAACTGCACCTGCATTTCAGCGGCCAAAAAGCAAGAAACAGAAAAGGCTTAGCTTTGTCGGTGGCAGCTTTATATTCCTGTGGTGAGAAGCGAGTAACGAGGGTTACTCTAAGATTTCATTTTTCCATACCATCAGGAACAGTTAAGAAGGCTTTTGTGTTCTGGGCTTGCTAATAGACGCTGGACAGTATTCCAATCTGCACAGAAGCGCCACTTGTTCCCTCAAACAAATCTTCCATAATCTGACACCATCGTTTGACACACACAAAAACGTGCCTTTACCTGTTGATTGGTGCCCTTACCTGTTGAGGTGCATGGATCCACACCTGACTGAAGAATGAAGCATCATGGCTGCTGCCAGGGAGGAAAACAGCAAGGGTCCATTGTGATGTCATCATCCATGTATGCTGAAGGGTTCCATTGTGACACGCTCAGTGTTCCGTCTATTGAAATTTTTATGGAGGCTGCCATATTGATTTTCTGGAGGCAGCCATTTTGATTTGCAGTAAAACATAGTTGTCATTTCAATGAATAAGACATGTTGGCAAGGAATTTGATTGCAACAACAGAAGTCAGCAAGGACAAAACCTAGTTTATGAGCACTTTTCATCATAGCTGCAATAAAATACTGGGTTGGAACCTGCTTGTGGATTCCTGGAGCAGGTAGAGCAGTATCAGAGGTGCTAAGTTCATTCAGTGCTAGCACAGAACTTTGATTGGACAAGCATGTGCATTCTCATTCTGCCAACTCCAAAAATGCATAAAAGGTATGGTATCTCATGAGAGTGTGGTGAGTTGCAGAAGCTAAGCTGAACTGCACCTGCATTTCAGCGGCCAAAAAGCAAGAAACAGAAAAGGCTTAGCTTTGTCGGTGGCAGCTTTATATTCCTGTGGTTGAGAAGCGAGTAACGAGGGTTACTCTAAGATTTCATTTTTCCATACCATCAGGAACAGTTAAGAAGGCTTTTGTGTTCTGGGCTTGCTAATAGACGCTGGACAGTATTCCAATCTGCACAGAAGCGCCACTTGTTCCCTCAAACAAATCTTCCATAATCTGACACCATCGTTTGACACACACAAAAACGATGCCTTTACCTGTTGATTGGTGCCCTTACCTGTTGAGGTGCATGGATCCACACCTGACTGAAGAATGAAGCATCATGGCTGCTGCCAGGGAGGAAAACAGCAAGGGTCCATTGTGATGTCATCATCCATGTATGCTGAAGGGTTCCATTGTGACACGCTCAGTGTTCCGTCTATTGAAATTTTTATGGAGGCTGCCATATTGATTTTCTGGAGGCAGCCATTTTGATTTGCAGTAAAACATAGTTGTCATTTCAATGAATAAGACATGTTGGCAAGGAATTTGATTGCAACAACAGAAGTCAGCAAGGACAAAACCTAGTTTATGAGCACTTTTCATCATAGCTGCAATAAAATACTGGGTTGGAACCTGCTTGTGGATTCCTGGAGCAGGTAGAGCAGTATCAGAGGTGCTAAGTTCATTCAGTGCTAGCACAGAACTTTGATTGGACAAGCATGTGCATTCTCATTCTGCCAACTACAAAAATGCATAAAGGTATGGTATCTCATGAGAGGTGGTGAGTTGCAGAAGCTAAGCTGAACTGCACCTGCATTTCAGCGGCCAAAAAGCAATAAACAGAAAAGGCTTAGCTTTGTCGGTGGCCGCTTTATATTCCTGTGGTGAGAAATCGAGTAACGAGGGTTACTCTAAAAGTTCATTTTTCCATACCATCAGGAACAGTTAAGAAGGCTTTTGTGTTCTGGGCTTGCTAATAGACGCTGGACAGTATTCCAATCTGCACAGAAGTGCCACTTGTTCCCTCAAACAAATCTTCCATAATCTGACACCATTGTTTGACACACACAAAAACGTGCCTTTACCTGTTGATTGGTGCCCTTACCTGTTGAGGTGCATGGATCCACACCTGACTGAAGAATGAAGCATCATGGCTGCTGCCAGGGAGGAAAACAGCAAGGGTCCATTGTGATGTCATCATCCATGTATGCTGAAGGGTTCCATTGTGACACGCTCAGTGTTCCGTCTATTGAAATTTTTATGGAGGCTGCCATATTGATTTTCTGGAGGCTGCCATTTTGATTTGCAGTTAAACACAGCTGTCATTTCAATGAATAAGAAATGTTGGCAAGGGATTCAATTGCAACCACAGAAGTCAGCAAGGAGAAAACCTAGTTTATGAGCACTTTTCAGTATAGCTGCATTAAAACACTGGGTTGGAATCTGCTTTTGGATTCCTGCAGCATGTAGCTCAGTTACAGAGGTGCTAAGTTCATTTAGTGCTAGCACAGAACTTTGATTGGACAGGCTGGTGCATTCTCATTCTGCCAACTCCAAAAATGCATAAAAGGTATGGTATCTCATGAGAGCTGGTGAGTTGCAGAAGCTAGGCTGAACTGCACCTGCATTTCAGCGGCCAAAAAGCAAGAAACAGAAAAGGCTTTGCTTTGTCGGTGGCCGCTGTATATTCCTGTGTTGAGAAAGCGAGTAACAAGGGTAACTCTAAAAGTTCATTTTCCATACCATCAGGAACAGTTAAGAAGGCTTTTGTGTTCTGGGCTTGCTAATAGACGCTGGACAATATTCCAATCTGCACAGAAGCGCCACTTGTTCCCTCAAACAAATCTTCCATAATCTGACACCATCGTTTGACACACACAAATACGTGCCTTTACCTGTTGATTGGTGCCCTTACCTGTTGAGGTGCATGGATCCACACCTGACTGAAGAATGAAGCATCATGGCTGCTGCCAGGGAGGAAAACAGCAAGGGTCCATTGTGATGTCATCATCCATGTATGCTGAAGGGTTCCATTGTGACACGCTCAGTGTTCCGTCTATTGAAATTTTTCCGGAGGCTGCCATATTGATTTTCTGGAGGCTGCCATTTTGATTTGCAGTTAAACATAGTTGTCATTTCAATGAATAAGACATGTTGGCAAGGAATTTGATTGCAACAACAGAAGTCAGCAAGGACAAAACCTAGTTTATGAGCACTTTTCATCATAGCTGCAATAAAATACTGGGTTGGAACCTGCTTGTGGATTCCTGGAGCAGGTAGAGCAGTATCAGAGGTGCTAAGTTCATTCAGTGCTAGCACAGAACTTTGATTGGACAAGCATGTGCATTCTCATTCTGCCAACTCCAAAAATGCATAAAAGGTATGGTATCTCATGAGAGGTGGTGAGTTGCAGAAGCTAAGCTGAACTGCACCTGCATTTCAGCGGCCAAAAAGCAAGAAACAGAAAAGGCTTAGCTTTGTCAGTGGCCGCTGTATATTCCTGTGTTGAGAAAGCGAGTAACGAGGGTTACTCTAAAAGTTCATTTTCCATACCATCAGGAACAGTTAAGAAGGCTTTTGTGTTCTGGGCTTGCTAATAGACGCTGGACAGTATTCCAATCTGCACAGAAGCGCCACTTGTTCCCTCAAACAAATCTTCCATAATCTGACACCATCGTTTGACACACACAAAAACGTGCCTTTACCTGTTGATTGGTGCCCTTACCTGTTGAGGTGCATGGATCCACACCTGACTGAAGAATGAAGCATCATGGCTGCTGCCAGGGAGGAAAACAGCAAGGGTCCATTGTGATGTCATCATCCATGTATGCTGAAGGGTTCCATTGTGACACGCTCAGTGTTCCGTCTATTGAAATTTTTATGGAGGCTGCCATATTGATTTTCTGGAGGCAGCCATTTTGATTTGCAGTAAAACATAGTTGTCATTTCAATGAATAAGACATGTTGGCAAGGAATTTGATTGCAACAACAGAAGTCAGCAAGGACAAAACCTAGTTTATGAGCACTTTTCATCATAGCTGCAATAAAATACTGGGTTGGAACCTGCTTGTGGATTCCTGGAGCAGGTAGAGCAGTATCAGAGGTGCTAAGTTCATTCAGTGCTAGCACAGAACTTTGATTGGACAAGCATGTGCATTCTCATTCTGCCAACTCCAAAAATGCATAAAAGGTATGGTATCTCATGAGAGTGTGGTGAGTTGCAGAAGCTAAGCTGAACTGCACCTGCATTTCAGCGGCCAAAAAGCAAGAAACAGAAAAGGCTTAGCTTTGTCGGTGGCAGCTTTATATTCCTGTGGTGAGAAAGCGAGTAACGAGGGTTACTCTAAGATTTCATTTTTCCATACCATCTGGAACAGTTAAGAAGGCTTTTGTGTTCTGGGCTTGCTAATAGACGCTGGACAGTATTCCAATCTGCACAGAAGCGCCACTTGTTCCCTCAAACAAATCTTCCATAATCTGACACCATCGTTTGACACACACAAAAACGTGCCTTTACCTGTTGATTGGTGCCCTTACCTGTTGAGGTGCATGGATCCACACCTGACTGAAGAATGAAGCATCATGGCTGCTGCCAGGGAGGAAAACAGCAAGGGTCCATTGTGATGTCATCATCCATGTATGCTGAAGGGTTCCATTGTGACACGCTCAGTGTTCCGTCTATTGAAATTTTTATGGAGGCTGCCATATTGATTTTCTGGAGGCAGCCATTTTGATTTGCAGTAAAACATAGTTGTCATTTCAATGAATAAGACATGTTGGCAAGGAATTTGATTGCAACAACAGAAGTCAGCAAGGACAAAACCTAGTTTATGAGCACTTTTCATCATAGGTGCAATAAAATACTGGGTTGGAACCTGCTTGTGGATTACTGATGCAGGTAGAGCAGTATCAGAGGTGCTAAGTTCATTCAGTGCTAGCACAGAACTTTGATTGAACAAGCATGTTCATTCTCATTCTGCCAACTACAAAAATGCATAAAAGGTATGGTATCTCATGAGAGGTGGTGAGTTGCAGAAGCTAAGCTGAACTGCACCTGCATTTCAGCGGCCAAAAAGCAAGAAAAAGAAAAGGCTTAGCTTTGTCAGTGGCCGCTGTATATTCCTGTTTTGAGAAAGCGAGTAACGAGGGTTATTCTGAAAGTTCATTTTTTCATACCATCAGGAACAGTTAAGAAGGCTTTTGTGTTCTGGGCTTGCTAATAGACGCTGGACAGTATTCCAATCTGCACAGAAGCACCACTTGTTCCCTCAAACAAATCTATCATAAGCTGACACCATCGTTTGACACACACAAAAACGTGCCTTTACCTGTTGATTGGTGCCCTTACCTGTTGAGGTGCATGGATCCACACCTGACTGAAGAATGAAGCATCATGGCTGCTGCCAGGGAGGAAAACAGCAAGGGTCCATTGTGATGTCATCATCCATGTATGCTGAAGGGTTCCATTGTGACACGCTCAGTGTTCCGTCTATTGAAATTTTTATGGAGGCTGCCATATTGATTTTCTGGAGGCTGCCATTTTGATTTGCAGTTAAACACAGCTGTCATTTCAATGAATAAGAAATGTTGGCAAGGGATTCAATTGCAACCACAGAAGTCAGCAAGGAGAAAACCTAGTTTATGAGCACTTTTCAGTATAGCTGCATTAAAACACTGGGTTGGAATCTGCTTTTGGATTCCTGCAGCATGTAGCTCAGTTACAGAGGTGCTAAGTTCATTTAGTGCTAGCACAGAACTTTGATTGGACAGGCTGGTGCATTCTCATTCTGCCAACTCCAAAAATGCATAAAAGGTATGGTATCTCATGAGAGCTGGTGAGTTGCAGAAGCTAGGCTGAACTGCACCTGCATTTCAGCGGCCAAAAAGCAAGAAACAGAAAAGGCTTTGCTTTGTCGGTGGCCGCTGTATATTCCTGTGTTGAGAAAGCGAGTAACAAGGGTAACTCTAAAAGTTCATTTTTCCATACCATCAGGAACAGTTAAGAAGGCTTTTGTGTTCTGGGCTTGCTAATAGACGCTGGACAATATTCCAATCTGCACAGAAGCGCCACTTGTTCCCTCAAACAAATCTTCCATAATCTGACACCATCGTTTGACACACACAAATACGTGCCTTTACCTGTTGATTGGTGCCCTTACCTGTTGAGGTGCATGGATCCACACCTGACTGAAGAATGAAGCATCATGGCTGCTGCCAGGGAGGAAAACAGCAAGGGTCCATTGTGATGTCATCATCCATGTATGCTGAAGGGTTCCATTGTGACACGCTCAGTGTTCCGTCTATTGAAATTTTTCCGGAGGCTGCCATATTGATTTTCTGGAGGCTGCCATTTTGATTTGCAGTTAAACATAGTTGTCATTTCAATGAATAAGACATGTTGGCAAGGAATTTGATTGCAACAACAGAAGTCAGCAAGGACAAAACCTAGTTTATGAGCACTTTTCATCATAGCTGCAATAAAATACTGGGTTGGAACCTGCTTGTGGATTCCTGGAGCAGGTAGAGCAGTATCAGAGGTGCTAAGTTCATTCAGTGCTAGCACAGAACTTTGATTGGACAAGCATGTGCATTCTCATTCTGCCAACTCCAAAAATGCATAAAAGGTATGGTATCTCATGAGAGTGTGGTGAGTTGCAGAAGCTAAGCTGAACTGCACCTGCATTTCAGCGGCCAAAAAGCAAGAAACAGAAAAGGCTTAGCTTTGTCGGTGGCCGCTGTATATTCCTGTGTTGAGAAGCGAGTAACGAGGGTTACTCTAAGAGTTCATTTTCCATACCATCAGGAACAGTTAAGAAGGCTTTTGTGTTCTGGGCTTGCTAATAGACGCTGGACAGTATTCCAATCTGCACAGAAGCGCCACTTGTTCCCTCAAACAAATCTTCCATAATCTGACACCATCGTTTGACACACACAAAAACGTGCCTTTACCTGTTGATTGGTGCCCTTACCTGTTGAGGTGCATGGATCCACACCTGACTGAAGAATGAAGCATCATGGCTGCTGCCAGGGAGGAAAACAGCAAGGGTCCATTGTGATGTCATCATCCATGTATGCTGAAGGGTTCCATTGTGACACGCTCAGTGTTCCGTCTATTGAAATTTTTATGGAGGCTGCCATATTGATTTTCTGGAGGCAGCCATTTTGATTTGCAGTAAAACATAGTTGTCATTTCAATGAATAAGACATGTTGGCAAGGAATTTGATTGCAACAACAGAAGTCAGCAAGGACAAAACCTAGTTTATGAGCACTTTTCATCATAGCTGCAATAAAATACTGGGTTGGAACCTGCTTGTGGATTCCTGGAGCAGGTAGAGCAGTATCAGAGGTGCTAAGTTCATTCAGTGCTAGCACAGAACTTTGATTGGACAAGCATGTGCATTCTCATTCTGCCAACTCCAAAAATGCATAAAGGTATGGTATCTCATGAGAGTGTGGTGAGTTGCAGAAGCTAAGCTGAACTGCACCTGCATTTCAGCGGCCAAAAAGCAAGAAACAGAAAAGGCTTAGCTTTGTCGGTGGCAGCTTTATATTCCTGTGGTGAGAAAGCGAGTAACGAGGGTTACTCTAAGATTTCATTTTTCCATACCATCTGGAACAGTTAAGAAGGCTTTTGTGTTCTGGGCTTGCTAATAGACGCTGGACAGTATTCCAATCTGCACAGAAGCGCCACTTGTTCCCTCAAATAAATCTTCCATAATCTGACACCATCGTTTGACACACACAAAAACGTGCCTTTACCTGTTGATTGGTGCCCTTACCTGTTGAGGTGCATGGATCCACACCTGACTGAAGAATGAAGCATCATGGCTGCTGCCAGGGAGGAAAACAGCAAGGGTCCATTGTGATGTCATCATCCATGTATGCTGAAGGGTTCCATTGTGACACGCTCAGTGTTCCGTCTATTGAAATTTTTATGGAGGCTGCCATATTGATTTTCTGGAGGCAGCCATTTTGATTTGCAGTAAAACATAGTTGTCATTTCAATGAATAAGACATGTTGGCAAGGAATTTGATTGCAACAACAGAAGTCAGCAAGGACAAAACCTAGTTTATGAGCACTTTTCATCATAGCTGCAATAAAATACTGGGTTGGAACCTGCTTGTGGATTCCTGGAGCAGGTAGAGCAGTATCAGAGGTGCTAAGTTCATTCAGTGCTAGCACAGAACTTTGATTGGACAAGCATGTGCATTCTCATTCTGCCAACTACAAAAATGCATAAAAGGTATGTTATCTCATGAGAGGTGGTGAGTTGCAGAAGCTAAGCTGAACTGCATCTGCATTTCAGCGGCCAAAAAGCAATAAACAGAAAAGGCTTAGCTTTGTCGGTGGCCGCTTTATATTCCTGTGGTGAGAAATCGAGTAACGAGGGTTACTCTAAAAGTTCATTTTTCCATACCATCAGGAACAGTTAAGAAGGCTTTTGTGTTCTGGGCTTGCTAATAGACGCTGGACAGTATTCCAATCTGCACAGAAGTGCCACTTGTTCCCTCAAACAAATCTTCCATAATCTGACACCATTGTTTGACACACACAAAAACGTGTCTTTACCTGTTGATTGGTGCCCTTACCTGTTGAGGTGCATGGATCCACACCTGACTGAAGAATGAAGCATCATGGCTGCTGCCAGGGAGGAAAACAGCAAGGGTCCATTGTGATGTCATCATCCATGTATGCTGAAGGGTTCCATTGTGACACGCTCAGTGTTCCGTCTATTGAAATTTTTATGGAGGCTGCCATATTGATTTTCTGGAGGCTGCCATTTTGATTTGCAGTTAAACACAGCTGTCATTTCAATGAATAAGAAATGTTGGCAAGGGATTCAATTGCAACCACAGAAGTCAGCAAGGAGAAAACCTAGTTTATGAGCACTTTTCAGTATAGCTGCATTAAAACACTGGTTTGGAATCTGCTTTTGGATTCCTGCAGCATGTAGCTCAGTTACAGAGATGCTAAGTTCATTTAGTGCTAGCACAGAACTTTGATTGGACAGGCTTGTTCATTCTCATTCTGCCAACTCCAAAAATGCATAAAAGGTATGGTATCTCATGAGAGCTGGTTAGTTGCAGAAGCTAGGCTGAACTGCACCTGCATTTCAGCGGCCAAAAAGCAAGAAACAGAAAAGGCTTTGCTTTGTCGGTGGCCGCTGTATATTCCTGTGTTGAGAAAGCGAGTAACAAGGGTAACTCTAAAAGTTCATTTTTCCATACCATCAGGAACAGTTAAGAAGGCTTTCGTGTTCTGGACTTGCTAATAGACGCTGGACAATATTCCAATCTGCACAGAAGCGCCACTTGTTCCCTCAAACAAATCTTCCATAATCTGACACCATCGTTTGACACACACAAATAAATGCCTTTACCTGTTGATTGGTGCCCTTACCTGTTGAGGTGCATGGATCCACACCTGACGGAAGAATGAAGCATCATGGCTGCTGCCAGGGAGGAAAACAGCAAGGGTCCATTGTGATGTCATCATCCATGTATGCTGAAGGGTTCGATTGTGACACGCTCAGTGTTCCGTCTATTGAAATTTTTCCGGAGGCTGCCATATTGATTTTCTGGAGGCTGCCATTTTGATTTGCAGTTAAACATAGTTGTCATTTCAATGAATAAGACATGTTGGCAAGGAATTTGATTGCAACAACAGAAGTCAGCAAGGACAAAACCTAGTTTATGAGCACTTTTCATCATAGCTGCAATAAAATACTGGGTTGGAACCTGCTTGTGGATTCCTGGAGCAGGTAGAGCAGTATCAGAGGTGCTAAGTTCATTCAGTGCTAGCACAGAACTTTGATTGGACAAGCATGTGCATTCTCATTCTGCCAACTCCAAAAATGCATAAAAGGTATGGTATCTCATGAGAGGTGGTGAGTTGAAGAAGCTAAGCTGAACTGCACCTGCATTTCAGCGGCCAAAAAGCAAGAATCAGAAATGGCTTAGCTTTGTCAGTGGCCGCTGTATATTCCTGTGTTGAGAAAGCGAGTAACGAGGGATACTCTAAAAGTTCATTTTTCCATACCATCAGGAACAGTTAAGAAGGCTTTTGTGTTCTGGGCTTACTAATAGACGCTGGACAGTATTCCAATCTGCACAGAAGCACCACTTGTTCCCTCAAACAAATCTTCCATAATCTGACACCATCGTTTGACACACACAAAAATGTGCCTTTACCTGTTGATTGGTGCCCTTACCTGTTGAGGTGCATGGATCCACACCTGACTGAAGAATGAAGCATCATGGCT
Organism: Bufotes viridis; assembly: GCA_033119425.1. Lineage (NCBI taxonomy): Eukaryota > Metazoa > Chordata > Amphibia > Anura > Bufonidae > Bufotes > Bufotes viridis. The sequence continues at coordinate 8,290 of JAKVIS010003030.1, read as the reverse complement.
GCTGCCAGGGAGGAAAACAGCAAGGGTCCATTGTGATGTCATCATCCATGTATGCTGAAGGGTTCCATTGTGACACGCTCAGTGTTCCGTCTATTGAAATTTTTATGGAGGCTGCCATATTGATTTTCTGGAGGCAGCCATTTTGATTTGCAGTAAAACATAGTTGTCATTTCAATGAATAAGACATGTTGGCAAGGAATTTGATTGCAACAACAGAAGTCAGCAAGGACAAAACCTAGTTTATGAGCACTTTTCATCATAGCTGCAATAAAATACTGGGTTGGAACCTGCTTGTGGATTCCTGGAGCAGGTAGAGCAGTATCAGAGGTGCTAAGTTCATTCAGTGCTAGCACAGAACTTTGATTGGACAAGCATGTGCATTCTCATTCTGCCAACTCCAAAAATGCATAAAAGGTATGGTATCTCATGAGAGGTGGTGAGTTGCAGAAGCTAAGCTGAACTGCACCTGCATTTCAGCGGCCAAAAAGCAAGAAACAGAAAAGGCTTAGCTTTGTCGGTGGCAGCTTTATATTCCTGTGGTGAGAAGCGAGTAACGAGGGTTACTCTAAGATTTCATTTTCCATACCATCAGGAACAGTTAAGAAGGCTTTTGTGTTCTGGGCTTGCTAATAGGCGCTGGACAGTATTCCAATCTGCACAGAAGCGCCACTTGTTCCCTCAAACAAATCTTCCATAATCTGACACCATCGTTTGACACACACAAAAACGTGCCTTTACCTGTTGATTGGTGCCCTTACCTGTTGAGGTGCATGGATCCACACCTGACTGAAGAATGAAGCATCATGGCTGCTGCCAGGGAGGAAAACAGCAAGGGTCCATTGTGATGTCATCATCCATGTATGCTGAAGGGTTCCATTGTGACACGCTCAGTGTTCCGTCTATTGAAATTTTTATGGAGGCTGCCATATTGATTTTCTGGAGGCAGCCATTTTGATTTGCAGTAAAACATAGTTGTCATTTCAATGAATAAGAAATGTTGGCAAGGAATTTGATTGCAACAACAGAAGTCAGCAAGGACAAAACCTAGTTTATGAGCACTTTTCATCATAGCTGCAATAAAATACTGGGTTGGAACCTGCTTGTGGATTCCTGGAGCAGGTAGATCAGTATCAGAGGTGCTAAGTTCATTCAGTGCTAGCACAGAACTTTGATTGGACAAGCATGTGCATTCTCATTCTGCCAACTCCAAAAATGCATAAAAGGTATGGTATCTCATGAGAGTGTGGTGAGTTGCAGAAGCTAAGCTGAACTGCACCTGCATTTCAGCGGCCAAAAAGCAAGAAACAGAAAAGGCTTAGCTTTGTCGGTGGCCGCTGTATATTCCTGTGTTGAGAAAGCGAGTAACGAGGGTTACTCTAAAAGTTCATTTTTCCATACCATCAGGAACAGTTAAGAAGGCTTTTGTGTTCTGGGCTTGCTAATAGACGCTGGACAGTATTCCAATCTGCACAGAAGCGCCACTTGTTCCCTCAAACAAATCTTCCATAATCTGACACCATCGTTTGACACACACAAAAACGTGCCTTTACCTGTTGATTGGTGCCCTTACCTGTTGAGGTGCATGGATCCACACCTGACTGAAGAATGAAGCATCATGGCTGCTGCCAGGGAGGAAAACAGCAAGGGTCCATTGTGATGTCATCATCCATGTATGCTGAAGGGTTCCATTGTGACACGCTCAGTGTTCCGTCTATTGAAATTTTTCTGGAGGCTGCCATATTGATTTTCTGGAGGCTGCCATTTTGATTTGCAGTTAAACATAGTTGTCATTTCAATGAATAAGACATGTTGGCAAGGAATTTGATTGCAACAACAGAAGTCAGCAAGGACAAAACCTAGTTTATGAGCACTTTTCATCATAGCTGCATTAAAATACTGGGTTGGAACCTGCTTGTGGATTCCTGGAGCAGGCAGAGCAGTATCAGAGGTGCTAAGTTCATTCAGTGCTAGCACAGAACTTTGATTGGACAAGCATGTGCATTCTCATTCTGCCAACTCCAAAAATGCATAAAAGGTATGGTATCTTATGAGAGGTGGTGAGTTGCAGAAGCTAAGCTGAACTGCACCTGCATCTCAGCATCCAAAAAGCAAGAAACAGAAAAGGCATAGCTTTGTCAGTGGCCGCTGTATATTCCTGTGTTGAGAAAGCAGGTAACGAGGGTTACTCTAATAGTTCATTTTTCCATACCATCAGGAACAGTTAAGAAGGCTTTTGTGTTCTGGGCTTACTAATAGACGCTGGACAGTATTCCAATCTGCACAGAAGCGCCACTTGTTCCCTCAAACAAATCTTCCATAATCTGACACCATCGTTTGACACACACAAAAACGTGCCTTTACCTGTTGATTGGTGCCCTTACCTGTTGAGGTGCATGGATCCACACCTGACTGAAGAATGAAGCATCATGGCTGCTGCCAGGGAGGAAAACAGCAAGGGTCCATTGTGATGTCATCATCCATGTATGCTGAAGGGTTCCATTGTGACACGCTCAGTGTTCCGTCTATTGAAATTTTTATGGAGGCTGCCATATTGATTTTCTGGAGGCAGCCATTTTGATTTGCAGTAAAACATAGTTGTCATTTCAATGAATAAGACATGTTGGCAAGGAATTTGATTGCAACAACAGAAGTCAGCAAGGACAAAACCTAGTTTATGAGCACTTTTCATCATAGCTGCAATAAAATACTGGGTTGGAACCTGCTTGTGGATTCCTGGAGCAGGTAGAGCAGTATCAGAGGTGCTAAGTTCATTCAGTGCTAGCACAGAACTTTGATTGGACAAGCATGTGCATTCTCATTCTGCCAACTCCAAAAATGCATAAAAGGTATGGTATCTCATGAGGTGTAGTGAGTTGCAGAAGCTAAGCTGAACTGCACCTGCATTTCAGCGGCCAAAAAGCAAGAAACAGAAAAGGCTTAGCTTTGTCGGTGGCAGCTTTATATTCCTGTGGTGAGAAAGCGAGTAACGAGGGTTACTCTAAGATTTCATTTTTCCATACCATCTGGAACAGTTAAGAAGGCTTTTGTGTTCTGGGCTTGCTAATAGACGCTGGACAGTATTCCAATCTGCACAGAAGCGCCACTTGTTCCCTCAAATAAATCTTCCATAATCTGACACCATCGTTTGACACACACAAAAACGTGCCTTTACCTGTTGATTGGTGCCCTTACCTGTTGAGGTGCATGGATCCACACCTGACTGAAGAATGAAGCATCATGGCTGCTGCCAGGGAGGAAAACAGCAAGGGTCCATTGTGATGTCATCATCCATGTATGCTGAAGGGTTCCATTGTGACACGCTCAGTGTTCCGTCTATTGAAATTTTTATGGAGGCTGCCATATTGATTTTCTGGAGGCAGCCATTTTGATTTGCAGTAAAACATAGTTGTCATTTCAATGAATAAGACATGTTGGCAAGGAATTTGATTGCAACAACAGAAGTCAGCAAGGACAAAACCTAGTTTATGAGCACTTTTCATCATAGCTGCAATAAAATACTGGGTTGGAACCTGCTTGTGGATTCCTGGAGCAGGTAGAGCAGTATCAGAGGTGCTAAGTTCATTCAGTGCTAGCACAGAACTTTGATTGGACAAGCATGTGCATTCTCATTCTGCCAACTCCAAAAATGCATAAAAGGTATGGTATCTCATGAGAGTGTGGTGAGTTGCAGAAGCTAAGCTGAACTGCACCTGCATTTCAGCGGCCAAAAAGCAAGAAACAGAAAAGGCTTAGCTTTGTCGGTGGCAGCTTTATATTCCTGTGGTGAGAAATCGAGTAACGAGGGTTACTCTAAGAGTTCATTTTTCCATACCATCAGGAACAGTTAAGAAGGCTTTTGTGTTCTGGGCTTGCTAATAGACGCTGGACAGTATTCCAATCTGCACAGAAGCGCCACTTGTTCCCTCAAACAAATCTTCCATAATCTGACACCATCGTTTGACACACACAAAAACGTGCCTTTACCTGTTGATTGGTGCCCTTACCTGTTGAGGTGCATGGATCCACACCTGACTGAAGAATGAAGCATCATGGCTGCTGCCAGGGAGGAAAACAGCAAGGGTCCATTGTGATGTCATCATCCATGTATGCTGAAGGGTTCCATTGTGACACGCTCAGTGTTCCGTCTATTGAAATTTTTATGGAGGCTGCCATATTGATTTTCTGGAGGCTGCCATTTTGATTTGCAGTTAAACACAGCTGTCATTTCAATGAATAAGAAATGTTGGCAAGGGATTCAATTGCAACCACAGAAGTCAGCAAGGAGAAAACCTAGTTTATGAGCACTTTTCAGTATAGCTGCATTAAAACACTGGGTTGGAATCTGCTTTTGGATTCCTGCAGCATGTAGCTCAGTTACAGAGGTGCTAAGTTCATTTAGTGCTAGCACAGAACTTTGATTGGACAGGCTGGTGCATTCTCATTCTGCCAACTCCAAAAATGCATAAAAGGTATGGTATCTCATGAGAGCTGGTGAGTTGCAGAAGCTAGGCTGAACTGCACCTGCATTTCAGCGGCCAAAAAGCAAGAAACAGAAAAGGCTTTGCTTTGTCGGTGGCCGCTGTATATTCCTGTGTTGAGAAAGCGAGTAACAAGGGTAACTCTAAAAGTTCATTTTTCCATACCATCAGGAACAGTTAAGAAGGCTTTTGTGTTCTGGGCTTGCTAATAGACGCTGGACAATATTCCAATCTGCACAGAAGCGCCACTTGTTCCCTCAAACAAATCTTCCATAATCTGACACCATCGTTTGACACACACAAATACGTGCCTTTACCTGTTGATTGGTGCCCTTACCTGTTGAGGTGCATGGATCCACACCTGACTGAAGAATGAAGCATCATGGTTGCTGCCAGGGAGGAAAACAGCAAGGGTCCATTGTGATGTCATCATCCATGTATGCTGAAGGGTTCCATTGTGACACGCTCAGTGTTCCGTCTATTGAAATTTTTCCGGAGGCTGCCATATTGATTTTCTGGAGGCTGCCATTTTGATTTGCAGTTAAACATAGTTGTCATTTCAATGAATAAGACATGTTGGCAAGGAATTTGATTGCAACAACAGAAGTCAGCAAGGACAAAACCTAGTTTATGAGCACTTTTCATCATAGCTGCAATAAAATACTGGGTTGGAACCTGCTTGTGGATTCCTGGAGCAGGTAGAGCAGTATCAGAGGTGCTAAGTTCATTCAGTGCTAGCACAGAACTTTGATTGGACAAGCATGTGCATTCTCATTCTGCCAACTCCAAAAATGCATAAAAGGTATGGTATCTCATGAGGTGTAGTGAGTTGCAGAAGCTAAGCTGAACTGCACCTGCATTTCAGCGGCCAAAAAGCAAGAAACAGAAAAGGCTTAGCTTTGTCGGTGGCAGCTTTATATTCCTGTGGTGAGAAAGCGAGTAACGAGGGTTACTCTAAGATTTCATTTTTCCATACCATCTGGAACAGTTAAGAAGGCTTTTGTGTTCTGGGCTTGCTAATAGACGCTGGACAGTATTCCAATCTGCACAGAAGCGCCACTTGTTCCCTCAAATAAATCTTCCATAATCTGACACCATCGTTTGACACACACAAAAACGTGCCTTTACCTGTTGATTGGTGCCCTTACCTGTTGAGGTGCATGGATCCACACCTGACTGAAGAATGAAGCATCATGGCTGCTGCCAGGGAGGAAAACAGCAAGGGTCCATTGTGATGTCATCATCCATGTATGCTGAAGGGTTCCATTGTGACACGCTCAGTGTTCCGTCTATTGAAATTTTTATGGAGGCTGCCATATTGATTTTCTGGAGGCAGCCATTTTGATTTGCAGTAAAACATAGTTGTCATTTCAATGAATAAGACATGTTGGCAAGGAATTTGATTGCAACAACAGAAGTCAGCAAGGACAAAACCTAGTTTATGAGCACTTTTCATCATAGCTGCAATAAAATACTGGGTTGGAACCTGCTTGTGGATTCCTGGAGCAGGTAGAGCAGTATCAGAGGTGCTAAGTTCATTCAGTGCTAGCACAGAACTTTGATTGGACAAGCATGTGCATTCTCATTCTGCCAACTACAAAAATGCATAAAAGGTATGGTATCTCATGAGAGGTGGTGAGTTGCAGAAGCTAAGCTGAACTGCACCTGCATTTCAGCGGCCAAAAACAATAAACAGAAAAGGCTTAGCTTTGTCGGTGGCCGCTTTATATTCCTGTGGTGAGAAATCGAGTAACGAGGGTTACTCTAAAAGTTCATTTTTCCATACCATCAGGAACAGTTAAGAAGGCTTTTGTGTTCTGGGCTTGCTAATAGACGCTGGACAGTATTCCAATCTGCACAGAAGTGCCACTTGTTCCCTCAAACAAATCTTCCATAATCTGACACCATTGTTTGACACACACAAAAACGTGCCTTTACCTGTTGATTGGTGCCCTTACCTGTTGAGGTGCATGGATCCACACCTGACTGAAGAATGAAGCATCATGGCTGCTGCCAGGGAGGAAAACAGCAAGGGTCCATTGTGATGTCATCATCCATGTATGCTGAAGGGTTCCATTGTGACACGCTCAGTGTTCCGTCTATTGAAATTTTTATGGAGGCTGCCATATTGATTTTCTGGAGGCTGCCATTTTGATTTGCAGTTAAACACAGCTGTCATTTCAATGAATAAGAAATGTTGGCAAGGGATTCAATTGCAACCACAGAAGTCAGCAAGGAGAAAACCTAGTTTATGAGCACTTTTCAGTATAGCTGCATTAAAACACTGGGTTGGAATCTGCTTTTGGATTCCTGCAGCATGTAGCTCAGTTACAGAGGTGCTAAGTTCATTTAGTGCTAGCACAGAACTTTGATTGGACAGGCTGGTGCATTCTCATTCTGCCAACTCCAAAAATGCATAAAAGGTATGGTATCTCATGAGAGCTGGTGAGTTGCAGAAGCTAGGCTGAACTGCACCTGCATTTCAGCGGCCAAAAAGCAAGAAACAGAAAAGGCTTTGCTTTGTCGGTGGCCGCTGTATATTCCTGTGTTGAGAAAGCGAGTAACAAGGGTAACTCTAAAAGTTCATTTTTCCATACCATCAGGAACAGTTAAGAAGGCTTTTGTGTTCTGGGCTTGCTAATAGACGCTGGACAGTATTCCAATCTGCACAGAAGCGCCACTTGTTCCCTCAAACAAATCTTCCATAATCTGACACCATCGTTTGACACACACAAATACGTGCCTTTACCTGTTGATTGGTGCCCTTACCTGTTGAGGTGCATGGATCCACACCTGACTGAAGAATGAAGCATCATGGTTGCTGCCAGGGAGGAAAACAGCAAGGGTCCATTGTGATGTCATCATCCATGTATGCTGAAGGGTTCCATTGTGACACGCTCAGTGTTCCGTCTATTGAAATTTTTCCGGAGGCTGCCATATTGATTTTCTGGAGGCTGCCATTTTGATTTGCAGTTAAACATAGTTGTCATTTCAATGAATAAGACATGTTGGCAAGGAATTTGATTGCAACAACAGAAGTCAGCAAGGACAAAACCTAGTTTATGAGCACTTTTCATCATAGCTGCAATAAAATACTGGGTTGGAACCTGCTTGTGGATTCCTGGAGCAGGTAGAGCAGTATCAGAGGTGCTAAGTTCATTCAGTGCTAGCACAGAACTTTGATTGGACAAGCATGTGCATTCTAATTCTGCCAACTCCAAAAATGCATAAAAGGTATGGTATCTCATGAGAGGTGGTGAGTTGCAGAAGCTAAGCTGAACTGCACCTGCATTTCAGCGGCCAAAAGCAAGAATCAGAAATGGCTTAGCTTTGTCAGTGGCCGCTGTATATTCCTGTGTTGAGAAAGCGAGTAACGAGGGTTACTCTAAAAGTTCATTTTTCCATACCATCAGGAACAGTTAAGAAGGCTTTTGTGTTCTGGGCTTACTAATAGACGCTGGACAGTATTCCAATCTGCACAGAAGCACCACTTGTTCCCTCAAACAAATCTTCCATAATCTGACACCATCGTTTGACACACACAAAAACGTGCCTTTACCTGTTGATTGGTGCCCTTACCTGTTGAGGTGCATGGATCCACACCTGACTGAAGAATGAAGCATCATGGCTGCTGCCAGGGAGGAAAACAGCAAGGGTCCATTGTGATGTCATCATCCATGTATGCTGAAGGGTTCCATTGTGACACGCTCAGTGTTCCGTCTATTGAAATTTTTATGGAGGCTGCCATATTGATTTTCTGGAGGCAGCCATTTTGATTTGCAGTAAAACATAGTTGTCATTTCAATGAATAA
>JAKVIS010003029.1:0-19225 GCA_033119425.1 Bufotes viridis | reverse complement strand
ACATCACCCAGCACAAGAGAAGGCCACTTTTAGAGACTTTGACCCCTGCACCCAGACGGAGGAGAGAGGTTTCACAGCAGAGAATCAGGCATTTAGATCACCCACCACAGGAGTAGGCCACCATTTAATGGGACCCCGGCAACCATGTCAGATGGCACAAGCATCACGTTTACATCACCCAGCACAGGAGAAGGCCACTTTGAGAGACTTTGGACCCTTGCACCCAGACGGAGGAGAGAGGTCCCACAGCAGAGAATCAGGCATTTAGATCACCCACCACAGGAGTAGGCCACCATATTAATGGGACCCCGGCAACCATGTCAGATGGTACAAGCATCAGTTTTACATCACCCAGCACAAGAGAAGGCCACTTTGAGAGACTTTGACCCCTGCACCCAGATGGAGGAGAGAGGTTTCTACAGCAGAGAATCAGGCATTTAGATCACCCACCACAGGAGTAGGCCACCATTTAATGGGACCCCGGCAACCATGTCAGATGGCACAAGACATCAGTTCTACATCACCCAGCACAGGAGAAGGCCACTTTTAGAGACTTTGACCCCTGCACCCAGACGGAGGAGAGAGGTTTCACAGCAGAGAATCAGGCATTTAGATCACCCACCACAGGAGTAGGCCACCATTTAATGGGACCCCGGCAACCATGTCAGATGGCACAAGCATCAGTTTACATCACCCAGCACAGGAGAAGGCCACTTTTAGAGACTTTGACCCTGCACCCAGACAGGAGGAGAGAGGTTTCTACAGCAGAGAATCAGGCATTTAGATCACCCACCACAGGAGTAGGCCACCATTTAATGGGACCCCGGCAACCATGTCAGATGGCATCAAGCATAGCATTTATATCACCCAGCACAGGAGAAGGCGCACTTTGAGAGACTTTGATCCCTGCACCCAGATGGAGGAGAGAGGTTTCACAGCAGCATATTAAGGCATTCAGTATCAATGCCACCACAGGAGAAGGCGTCACATTTTGAGATGACATTGTATGCACCCTCAGTCACCCAGCACAGGAGAAGGAGAGACTTTGACCCCTGCACCCAGACGGAGGAGAGAGGTTTCACAGCAGAGAATCAGGCATTTAGATCACCCACCACAGGAGTAGGCCACCATTTAATGGGACCCCGGCAACCATGTCAGATGGCACAAGCATCAGTTTTACATCACCCAGCACAGGAGAGGCGCACTTTAGAGACTTTGACCCTGCACCCAGACGGAGGAAGAGGTTTCCACAGGGTCAGAGAATCAGGCATTTAGATCACCCACCACAGGAGTAGGCCACCATTTAATGGGACCCCGGCAACCAGTGTCAGATGGCACAAGCATAACATTTATATCACCACCACAGGAGAAGGCGACTTTTAGAGACTTTGACCCCTGCACCCAGACGGAGGAGAGAGGTCTCACAGCAGAGAATCAGGCATTTAGATCACCCACCACAGGAGAAGGCCGCTTTCAGTGACTTTGGCCCCCTGCACCCACACAAAGGAGACATGTCCAGACAGCACAAGTATAACATTCATATCACCCAGCACAGGAGAAGGACACTTTCATGTACTTTGGCCCGGCACCCAGACAGAGGAAGGTTCATTCAACTCTGGGTTGCACCCCAAGATCCTAGTTAATTTCAAAAATTGATTTTCAATGAAGAAGTGGCCAGGAGTACAAGACAACATGGTTTAAGGCAGTTATTAAGGACTACTCTGCACAAGGGAGGGTCAGGTCTTGTGGGATCCATGCCTGGTTCATTTTTATAAACGTCAGCTTGTCCACGTTGGCTGCGGACAGGCGGCTGCGTTTGTCAGTAATGGCGCCCCTGCCGTGCTGAATACACGTTCAGATAAAGCGCTGGCCGCCGGGCAGGACAGCACCTCCAAGGCATAACATGCTAATTCTGGCCACGTGGACAATTTGGAAACCCAGAAGTTGAATGGGGCCGAACCATCCGTCAGTACGTGGAGTTGTGTGCAGGCGTACTGTTCAACCATGTTAGTGAAATGTTGCCTCCCTGCTAACACGTTCCGTATCAGGTGGTGGGGCAGTTAGCTGTGGCGTGGAGACAAAACTTTTCCACATTTCTGCCATGCTAACCCTGCCCTCAGAGGAGCTGGCCGTGACACTGCTGCGTGGGCGACCTCTAGCTCCTCCTCTGCCTTGGCCTTGGCCTTCCACCTGTTCCCTGTGACAGTTGGGAATGCTCTCAGGAGCGCGTCTACCAGCGTGCGCTTGTACTCGCGCATCTTCCTATCACGCTCCAGTGCAGGAAGTAAAGTGGGCACATTGTCTTTGTACCGTGGATCCAGCAGGGTGGCCACCCAGTAGTCAGCACACGTTAAAATGTGGGCAACTCTGCTGTCGTTGCGCAGGCACTGCAGCATGTAATCGCTCATGTGTGCCAGGCTCCCCAGAGGTAAGGACAAGCTGTCCTCTGTGGGAGGCGTATCGTCATCATCCTCTGTATCCCCCAGCCACGCACCAGGGATGTGCCTGCGCTGTGCTGGGTGCCACCCCGCTGTGAACCTGCTTCATCCTCATCCTCCTCCACCTCCTCCTCATCCTCCTCGTCACTCCAGTAGTGGTCCCTGGCTGGCCACATTTGTACCTGCCCTCTGCTGTTGCAAAAAACCTCCCTCTGAGCCACTTCTAACAGACTGGCCTGAAAGTGCTAAAAACGACCCGTCATCCTCCTCCTCCTCCTCCTGGCCCTGGCCCACCTCCTCTTCCATCATCGCCCTAAGCGTTTTCTCTAGGAGACATAGAATTGGTATTGTCACGCTGATAACAGTGGCATCGCCACTGGCCATGTTGGTGGCGTACTCGAAACAGCGCAACAGGGCACACAGGTCTCGCATGGAGGCCCAATCATTGGTGGTGAAGTGGTGCTGTTCCGCAGTGCGACTGACCCGTGCGTGCTGCAGCTGAAACTCCACTATGGCCTGCTGCTGCTCGCACAGTCTCTCCAGCATGTGCAAGGTGGAGTTCCACCGGGTGGGCACGTCGCATGTTAGGCGGTGAGCGGGAAGGCCGAAGTTCCGCTGTAGCGCTGACAGGCGAGCAGCGGCAGGATGTGAGCGCGGAAGCGCGCACAGACGGCCCGCACTTTATGCAGCAGCTCTGACATGTCTGGGTAGTTGTGAATGAACTTTGACCACCAAATTCAGCACATGCGCCGGGCAAGGATGTGCGTCAAACCGGCTAGTCCCCAGGAGCTGCTGCGAGATTTACGCCAGTGTCCTTACCTCGGGCGGGCCTGAGGCCCACCGGCAGCAACCACTGGTCGGTCTGTTGTTCAATACCCGCCACAACTCCTGCGCGGTGTGGGGCCTGTCCCCAAACATATGAGTTTCAGAATGGCCTGCTGGCGCTTACCCCGACTGTGCTGAAGTTGGTGAGTGAAGGTGTGCGGCTGACTGGATGAGCTGGTGGAAGCAGAGGAGGAGGAAGCCGAGTAGGAGGAGGAGGCTACAGGAGGCAAAGAATGATGCCCTGCGATCCTTGGCGGCGGAAGGACGTGCGCCAAGGAACTCTCCGCCTGGGGCCCAGCCGCCACTACATTTACCCAGTGTGCAGTTAGGAGATATAGCGTCCCTGGCCGTGCTTACTGGTCCACGTATCTGTGGTTAGTGGACCTTGCCACAGATGGCGCTGGCGCAGTGCACACTTGATTTTATCGGATACTTGGTTGTGCAGGGAAGGCACGGCTGTCTTGAGAAGTAGTGGCGGCTGGGAACAACATACTGTGGGACAGCCATGGACATCAGCTGTTTGAAGCTGTCTGTGTCCACCAGTCTGGAATGACAGCATTTCAAAGGCCAGTAGTTTAGAAATGCTGGCATTCAGGCCAAGGGCTCGAGGGTGACTAGGTGGGAATTTGCGCTTCCTCTCAAAGGTTTGAGATGGAGAGCTGAACGCCAACCACAAATTGACACCAGAATTTTTAAATGCTAGTTTTGGTACATAGATTCCTCACACGGGAGATATAATTCCTTTTACAGGAGTAAAAACGTGAGTGCCTACTGTTTCTGGTCTAACTAACACCAGATTGATTAAATTGGCCTTTTTTTCACCAAAATTACAACACTGGACAATGTAATGCCTTTTTCAGGTATTAATTACAAGAAGACTGCTGCTAATTGGACACCAGAATTTTTAAAATGCTAGTTTGTGTACATAAATTCCCACACTGGAAGATATAATTCCTTTTCCGGTATTAATTACAAGAAAACTGCTGCAAATTGGACACCAGAATTTTTAATATGCTAGTTTTGGTACATAGATTCCCACATCGGGAGATATAATTCCTTTTACAGGAGTAAAACGTGCGGCCTACTGTTTCTGGTCTAACTAACACCAGATTGATTAAATTGGCCCTTTTTTCACCAAAATTACAACACTGGACAATGTAATGCCTTTTTCAGGTATTAATTACAAGAAGACTGCTGCTAATTGGACACCAGAATTTTTAAAATGCTAGTTTGTGTACATAAATTCCCACACTGGAAGATATAATTCCTTTTTCCGGTATTAATTACAAGAAAACTGCTGCAAATTGGACACCAGAATTTTTAATATGCTAGTTTTGGTACATAGTTTCCCACATCGGGAGATATAATTCCTTTTACAGGAGTAAAACGTGCGGCCTACTGTTTCTGGTCTAACTAACACCAGATTGATTAAATTGGCCTTTTTTTCACCAAAATTACAACACTGGACAATGTAATGCCTTTTTCAGGTATTAATTACAAGAAGACTGCTGCTAATTGGACACCAGAATTTTTAAATGCTAGTTTGTGTACATAAATTCCCACACTGGAAGATATAATTCCTTTTCCGGTATTAATTACAAGAAAACTGCTGCAAATTGGACACCAGAATTTTTAATATGCTAGTTTTGGTACATAGATTCCCACACGGGAGATATAATTCCTTTTACAGGAGTAAAACGTGAGGCCTTACTGTTTCTGGTGTAACTAACACCAGATTGATTAAATTGGCCTTTTTTCACCAAAATTACAACACTGGACAATGTAATGCCTTTTCAGGTATTAATTACAAGAAGACTGCTGCTAATTGGACACCAGAATTTTTAAAATGCTAGTTTGTGTACATAAATTCCCACACTGGAAGATATAATTCCTTTTCCGGTATTAATCATAAGAAAACTGCTGCAAATTGGACACCAGAATTTTTAAAATGCTAGTTTTGGTACATAGATTCCCACACGGGGAGATATAATTCCTTTACAGGAGTAAAAACGTGCGGCCTACTGTTTCTGGTGTAACTAACACCAGATTGATTAAATTGGCCTTTTTTCACCAAAATTACAACACTGGACAATGTAATGCCTTTTTCAGGTATTAATTACAAGAAGACTGCTGCTAATTGGACACCAGAATTTTTAAATGCTAGTTTGTGTACATAAATTCCCACACTGGAAGATATAATTCCTTTTTCCGGTATTAATTACAAGAAAACTGCTGCAAATTGGACACCAGAATTTTTAATATGCTAGTTTTGGTACATAGATTCCCACACGGGAGATATAATTCCTTTTACAGGAGTAAAAACGTGCGGCTCTACTGTTTCTGGTGTAACTAACACCAGATTGATTAAATTGGCCTTTTTTCACCAAAATTACAACACTGGACAATGTAATGCCTTTTCAGGTATTAATTACAAGAAGACTGCTGCTAATTGGACACCAGAATTTTTAAAATGCTAGTTTGTGTACATAAATTCCTACACTGGAAGATATAATTCCTTTTTCCGGTATTAATTACAAGAAAACTGCTGCAAATTGGACACCAGAATTTTTAAAATGCTAGTTTTGGTACATAGCTTCCCACACGGGAGATATAATTCCTTTTACAGGAGTAAAAACGTAGCGGCCTACTGTTTCTGGTCTAACTAACACCAGATTGATTAAATTGGCCTTTTTTCACCAAAATTACAACACTGGACAATGTAATGCCTTTTTCAGGTATTAATTACAAGAAGACTGCTGCTAATTGGACACCAGAATTTTTAAAATGCTAGTTTGTGTACATAAATTCCCACACTGGAAGATATAATTCCTTTTTCCGGTATTAATTACAAGAAAACTGCTGCAAATTGGACACCAGAATTTTTAAAATGCTAGTTTTGGTACATAGATTCCCACACGGGGAGATATAATTCCTTTTACAGGAGTAAAAACGTGCGGCCTACTGTTTCTGGTCTAACTAACACCAGATTGATTAAATTGGCCTTTTTTTCACCAAAATTACAACACTGGACAATGTAATGCCTTTTTCAGGTATTAATTACAAGAAGACTGCTGCTAATTGGACACCAGAATTTTTAAATGCTAGTTTGTGTACATAAATTCCCACACTGGAAGATATAATTCCTTTTTCCGGTATTAATTACAAGAAAACTGCTGCAAATTGGACACCAGAATTTTTAAAATGCTAGTTTTGGTACATAGATTCCCACACGGGAGATATAATTCCTTTTACAGGAGTAAAAACGTGCGGCCTACTGTTTCTGGTGTAACTAACACCAGATTGATTAAATTGGCCTTTTTTCACCAAAATTACAACACTGGACAATGTAATGCCTTTTTCAGGTATTAATTACAAGAAGACTGCTGCTAATTGGACACCAGAATTTTTAAATGCTAGTTTGTGTACATAAATTCCCACACTGGAAGATATAATTCCTTTTTCCGGTATTAATTACAAGAAAACTGCTGCAAATTGGACACCAGAATTTTTAATATGCTAGTTTTGGTACATAGCTTCCCACACGGGGAGATATAATTCCTTTTACAGGAGTAAAACGTAGGCCTACTGTTTCTGGTCTAACTAACACCAGATTGATTAAATTGGCCTTTTTTTCACCAAAATTACAACACTGGACAATGTAATGCCTTTTTCAGGTATTAATTACAAGAAGACTGCTGCTAATTGGACACCAGAATTTTTAAATGCTAGTTTGTGTACATAAATTCCCACACTGGAAGATATAATTCCTTTTTCCGGTATTAATTACAAGAAAACTGCTGCAAATTGGACACCAGAATTTTTAATATGCTAGTTTTGGTACATAGATTCCCACACGGGAGATATAATTCCTTTTACAGGAGTAAAAACGTGCGGCCTACTGTTTCTGGTCTAACTAACACCAGATTGATTAAATTGGCCTTTTTTTCACCAAAATTACAACACTGGACAATGTAATGCCTTTTTCAGGTATTAATTACAAGAAGACTGCTGCTAATTGGACACCAGAATTTTTAAATGCTAGTTTGTGTACATAAATTCCCACACTGGAAGATATAATTCCTTTTCCGGTATTAATTACAAGAAAACTGCTGCAAATTGACACCAGAATTTTTAAAATGCTAGTTTTGGTACATAGATTCCCACACGGGAGATATAATTCCTTTTACAGGAGTAAAACGTGCGGCCTACTGTTTCTGGTCTAACTAACACCAGATTGATTAAATTGGCCTTTTTTCACCAAAATTACAACACTGGACAATGTAATGCCTTTTCAGGTATTAATTACAAGAAGACTGCTGCTAATTGGACACCAGAATTTTTAAATGCTAGTTTGTGTACATAAATTCCCACACTGGAAGATATAATTCCTTTTCCGGTATTAATTACAAGAAAACTGCTGCAAATTGGACACCAGAATTTTTAAAATGCTAGTTTTGGTACATAGCTTCCCACATCGGGGAGATATAATTCCTTTTACAGGAGTAAAAACGTAGCGGCTCACTGTTTCTGGTGTAACTAACACCAGATTGATTAAATTGGCCTTTTTTCACCAAAATTACAACACTGGACAATGTAATGCCTTTTTCAGGTATTAATTACAAGAAGACTGCTGCTAATTGGACACCAGAATTTTTAAAATGCTAGTTTGTGTACATAAATTCCCACACTGGAAGATATAATTCCTTTTTCCGGTATTAATTACAAGAAAACTGCTGCAAATTGGACACCAGAATTTTTAAAATGCTAGTTTTGGTACATAGCTTCCCACATCGGGAGATATAATTCCTTTTACAGGAGTAAAACGTGCGGCCTACTGTTTCTGGTCTAACTAACACCAGATTGATTAAATTGGCCTTTTTTTCACCAAAATTACAACACTGGACAATGTAATGCCTTTTTCAGGTATTAATTACAAGAAGACTGCTGCTAATTGGACACCAGAATTTTTAAATGCTAGTTTGTGTACATAAATTCCCACACTGGAAGATATAATTCCTTTTTCCGGTATTAATTACAAGAAAACTGCTGCAAATTGGACACCAGAATTTTTAATATGCTAGTTTTGGTACATAGCTTCCCACACGGGAGATATAATTCCTTTTACAGGAGTAAAAACGTGCGGCCTACTGTTTCTGGTCTAACTAACACCAGATTGATTAAATTGGCCTTTTTTCACCAAAATTACAACACTGGACAATGTAATGCCTTTTTCAGGTATTAATTACAAGAAGACTGCTGCTAATTGGACACCAGAATTTTTAAATGCTAGTTTGTGTACATAAATTCCCACACTGGAAGATATAATTCTTTTTCCGGTATTAATTACAAGAAAACTGCTGCAAATTGGACACCAGAATTTTTAATATGCTAGTTTTGGTACATAGCTTCCCACACGGGGAGATATAATTCCTTTTTACAGGAGTAAAAACGTGCGGCCTACTGTTTCTGGTCTAACTAACACCAGATTGATTAAATTGGCCTTTTTTTCACCAAAATTACAACACTGGACAATGTAATGCCTTTTTCAGGTATTAATTACAAGAAGACTGCTGCTAATTGGACACCAGAATTTTTAAATGCTAGTTTGTGTACATAAATTCCCACACTGGAAGATATAATTCCTTTTTCCGGTATTAATTACAAGAAAACTGCTGCAAATTGGACACCAGAATTTTTAATATGCTAGTTTTGGTACATAGCTTCCCACACGGGGAGATATAATTCCTTTTACAGGAGTAAAAACGTGCGGCCTACTGTTTCTGGTCTAACTAACACCAGATTGATTAAATTGGCCTTTTTTTCACCAAAATTACAACACTGGACAATGTAATGCCTTTTTCAGGTATTAATTACAAGAAGACTGCTGCTAATTGGACACCAGAATTTTTAAAATGCTAGTTTGTGTACATAAATTCCCACACTGGAAGATATAATTCCTTTTTTCCGGTATTAATTACAAGAAAACTGCTGCAAATTGGACACCAGAATTTTTAAAATGCTAGTTTTGGTACATAGCTTCCCACATCGGGAGATATAATTCCTTTTACAGGAGTAAAAACGTGCGGCCTACTGTTTCTGGTCTAACTAACACCAGATTGATTAAATTGGCCTTTTTTTCACCAAAATTACAACACTGGACAATGTAATGCCTTTTTCAGGTATTAATTACAAGAAGACTGCTGCTAATTGGACACTCAGAATTTTTAAATGCTAGTTTTGCCAGATAGGTCTTCCACACTGGGAGAAAGATGCCCTAAGCCTTTTACAGTATTAATTGCTAAATAGAGTGCTTCTTCTGAGTCTAACATCAGTAATAATTTTGATTATTACGGGTGAAAGCTTTTTTAATTTAAATTCATTATGGTCTTTTATTTGTTGATAACATGTCCTGATTATTAATTTTGTATTTTAATCTTCAACAGAACTGTCGACAGTCTGGAGGAAGAGGTGGAGGCCAGCCAGCCTTCATCACCCATACGACAACTCGAGATGTCTCCGGCTGATCCTGCCGCTCCGGTCGCCACTCCACCAATGCCTGGGACCCCCCTGCCCCAAATCCCATCCAGCCCGCCACGCCACCGTCGTAAAAGACGATCGTCGCCTCCTCCTCCTCTGCCTGTTTCGGGACAAGCAACTCGAGACATGGTTGATAGCAGTGTGCTCGAGTTCTTGTCCCGAAACAGGCCAGAATGTGAGGAGGATTCTATAATGTTGGGCTTAGGCCCATTTTTAAGTAGAGTCCCCAAGGAACGCCAACTTATGTGTGTCTCGTCCCTGACGGCCGTGTTGGATCTCTATACGGGCGAACACCTCCCGATGGAGACATATAATTATTTGCATGAGGCCCGTAAACGTCTCCATCGTCCAACCCATACCATATCCCATCCGCCTGGTCCCGCATATAGTAGCCAACCCCAACAATATGGAGGACCAATGTATGGTCCGCCCATGCATCCGCAGAGAAGCTACCCTGAAGCCTCTACATCGGCGACTGAGCCATATTCTTTTTTGCGGGATATGATGGACTTGTAATTTTCTACTTTTTGAAAAAAAATTCTTAGTATTTTATAAAAGTTTTTGCAGAAACTAAAGTTTCATGATTTCTTTATTTAACTACATTAGACATTTCAATATGTTATGCACATTTTAAACACCCAAAAAACATGTTCATGGGATTGAATTCACTAGCGTTGGAGGAAACGGCGGGCATGTCTGAAGACGAGAATGCCCGCCAGATCCATCACAACGCCCATCAACTGAATTATTTATTCAGATGGTTGCAATGTAAACCATGTCAGCCATGATGCAAAAGGGCATGTTTGCAATGGAAATAATACAGTGGTACAGGGATTGAGTACTTAACTACCGTGCAACAAGCCGGGGTTTTGGAACAGTGTCGCCCCGGCTTCCCGCACGGAAGTTAATTACTCAATCCACGCTCCACATTAGTTTTGCCATGCCAACCGTAAACTTTAGCATCCATGCTGCCTTGGTTATAATTCCTTAAAATATATTCACATTTGGGGTCAATTAATAAACTGATGTAATGTTGAACTGGCTTAGTTGTCCATAGCAACCAATCTGATTTCTGCTTTAATTTACCAATGGAGCTGTAAAAAAAGAACGGTGTAATTTGAATGGTTGCTATGGGCAACTGAGCCAGTTTCACTTTACCTCAGTTTTGTTCAATCTCCCCTTATATATTTGAATGGGCCAAAATCGCTTTTTTAAAGAAGATTTTACCAGAAAAATGCTTATCTAGATGCATTAATTCTGGTTCCATACAGAGTATTTTAATTGACTTTTTTTGAAAGGTCCAAATTCAACAGCATATAGCGAATTTGGCGCCACAAACAAAAAAGGCCAAAAGGGGTCATAGGACGTGTGTGTGTATGTGCTTGTGTGCCCAAATCTTCTCTGCACAAGCTAGACACACTGGAGAATTCGCCACACACGTACACACAGGAAGCCGAAGGTCGTAAGCACCTGCGTCCAATCTGCTTCCTCAATCGCATAAGCGGGGGAGATCTGTGGATGACACTGGGTGGGGTGGGGGCTGGGGATGATAATGGGGTGGGCCACCTACCGCCTCTGCACCGCCCACTGGGGTTAGGCACGACCACTAAGTGCCATTTTATGTAGACTCTTTCTAATAATCTAAGTGCTCCACGGTTCCAGCGCCATTTTTTACAAGGCCCAGAATGACAAGACTAAAATTTACAAAATTAACAAAAAAAAAAACAACACACACAAACATTTTTTATTAATTCGCAAAAAAAAAGGACAGCCAAACAGATAAAGGAGAATGATGAGGCATTGGTCAGTTTTAACTAAAATCATAAATTAAATTTATGATTTTATTTAAAACCTAAGCTCACAACCTACGTCAAGGGTCCTCATCAGGTTGTGAGTCCCTATCTAAACTATAACCAGGGGAACTAACTAACTAAAAACAAAGAATTTGAGAAAATTTTAAACACCATCACCACAGATTTATCTGCGAGTACCACGAATACTGTTCAGCTGCCACGATAATGCACCCTCTCTACTAATGAAGTAATCCGCAAAAAGTTCTCGAACTGCTAGTCCAGCAGATGCAGGCCTTCCTTGCGGATTATGGTCTAATCCAACAGATGTGGTTGTTGGAAAAGGGGCCACTTCAGGTTCAGAGGGTACATCATGAATACTGGTGAAGTTGTGTAAAATCACACATGCCTGTATCACCAGGGTGGCATTTTGCGGACTCATTTGCAAGGATGACATGAACACTCGCCATTTATTGAGAGTATTTTCCAAAGCACATTCAACAAATCGACGTGCACGAGACAGTCGATAATTGAATATACGCTCGGTCATCCAAATCGCGTAGTGGAAAAGCTCGCATTACATGTGGAGATAATGCAAAGCCTTCGTCTGCCACGATTACAAATGGAGCGGTTGAAGCAGAAGATCCGGGTAGTCGTCTGGGCTCTGGCAAGGCAAGTTGGTTGGCACGAAGCCGTTTCACCCATTCTAGAAGAACAGAAGATGCGGGCGTCTGCTGTGCTTCCATAGGCTCCCAATATCAACAATAATAAATCTATAATTACTGTCAACTAATGCCAACAGCACTATAGAAAAATATTGTTTAAAAATTAAAATATTGGGACCCTGAGTGAGGCGGTTTCTTAACACGAATGTGTTTGCCATCCAATGCCCCAATGCAGTTGGGAAACTGCGAAGATTGATAAAACCCATCAGCAAAAGCCTATCGGAGCCAATCATCTGCTGTGGGGTGGGCATCACCGCTTAACGGAGTCGCTGCCATATAAGTTGACAGGTGTGACAGACTATTCCGGATATGGTTGAGATTCCCAGCAAGTACTCATAATGCAAGGAGGCAAAAGAGTTTCCAGTTGCAAGGAACCTGTGGAGAGAAAAAGAAAAAAAGAGCAATCAAAGATGGATTCAAAGTGACTAAAAATTAAAAAAAAAAAAAAAAAGACAAAAACCTACCTCAAGGTGAGAAGAAGTCGTTCTTCAGGTGAAATGCTGCGCCTCATAGTGGTGCCCTGGAAAGTAAGTCCAGAACGGAGAGACGCAAGCAGGATATCAAAGGTAGCAACCGACATACGGCAATAACCCTGAAATTTCTCAGGATTATGCCATAGTGTGAAAGTGGCCCTTCTGTAGGCGCTGAGAGACAATGGGATGAACCCACCACCTCCTTCTTCTCGGCTCTTCAGACAGCATAGCTCGCTGCCGTCCGAATCTCCGTGAAATGAGCCAGTACAGAAGAACCTCATTCACCTGCTTAGTAGCCATGACACACTAAGAATAGTCTGAAACAGATGCTGACCAAGCACAAGTCTCACACAGCTCTCCGTGCAGTCAAAGCCAGGACAGAATGGCTGAAATGTTCTGTGACAGGATTTTTTTATACACATCTCCTTTCTTTTTAAATTTCTGCCTTCATAACTTTATAAAAAAATAAAAATGAGCCTCCATTGCCATTACAGCTAGAGCAGGGATGGCCAACCTGAGGCTCTACAGCTGTTGCAAAACTACAACTCCCAGCATGCCCAGACTTGCCTTCAGCTATCAGCCTACAGCAGGGCATGGTGGGAGTTGTAGTTTTACAACAGTTGTAGAGCCGCAGGTTGGCCATCCCTGACCTAGAGGCTCTGCTCTCTCTGCACTTTGATTGGCAGGGCCAGGCAGCGAAAATATCATAATGCCTAACCCGGTCAATTAAAGTGCAAAAGAGAGCAAAATTTGCAGAGCCTCTACGTGTAATGGTAACACCCCCGTTGCTCCTTGAGATCCATTTGCATAAATTAAAATAACATTTTTCTCAGCAATGCGGGCACATATGAACATGGGACCCACACAGATGCCTTCAGCTGTTAAGAGCACATGTAACAGGTCAGCCGGTGTCATAGGGACAAAATTATGTCCCCTTTCCTTAAGGGGGTTGGCCACTTTCTGGCTACTTGTGACCAATGTGTAGGTACATTGACTACATGGCACTTACTAATGTAACATAGTATATAAGACCGAAAAAAGACATCTGTCCATCCAGTTCGGCCTGTTTCCTGTAAGTTGATCCAGAGGAAGGCAAAAAGAAAACAGTGAGGCAGAAGCCAATTTTCCTCACTTAACTGCTTCAGGACCGCCGTACGCAGGATTGCGTCCTGCGGGCGGTACTGCTCTTCTGTTCGGATGCGCCGGTGCGTCATCTCGCGAGACGCGAGACTTCCTGTCATCTCGCGAGACGCGAGACTTCACGGCGTCGCGCGTCTCAAGAGTTGGACTACAGCCTGCCAGCGATGATCAATCGCTGGCAGGCTGTAGATGCGATATAAATCGCATCAAACAGCTATATCAGACGCTGTTTTATGAACAGCGTCTGATATAGCTAGCTACCTGGTCCTCTGGTGGTCCCATTTTCTGGGATCGACCACCAGAGGACCAGGTAACACAGTAAAGTTGCACCAAACACTACACTAACCCCCCACCCCCCTCACCTATTAACCCCTTGATCACCCCATCTAGACCCCTGATCACCCCCTGTCATTGATCACACCCCTTGTAAGGCTCCATTCAGACGCCCATATGTGCTTTTGCGGATCCGTGGATTCACGGATCCGCTGGATCCGATCCGCAGATCCTCAAAACACGGACACCGCAATGTGCTTTCCGCATTTTGCAGATCCGCACATTGCCAGAACTATATAGAAAATGCTTTTCTGTCCGCAATTGCGGACAAGAATAGGACATGTTCTATATTTTTATGAACGGAAGTGCAGACTCGAAGCGCGGATCCGTAATTCCGATCCGAACGGGACAAGGTATTCGCTGAGGGGCATAGTGAGTCCATGAAAATTAAACTTTTTGTCAAAAGTTAGCGGAAAGGGAGACTTTGTGAGAAAAACAACAAAATCAATTTCCACTAACTTGTGCCAAAAAAATCTTCTATGAACTCGCCATGCCTCTCATGGAATACCTTGGGCTGTCTTCTTTCCAAAATGGGGTCACTTGTGGGGTATTTATACTGCCCTGGCATTTTAGGGGCCCTAAAGCGTGAGAAGAAAAATGCGTAAAATGCTCTCCTAAAGGTACTCATTGGATTTAGGCTTGCACTTGGCTGCAAAAAGTGCACACATGTGGTAGCCGACTCAGCAGAGTAGGCAATGTGTTGGGGTGTATTTACATATACCCATGCTGGGTGAGAGAAATATCTCTGTAAACTGACAACTTTGAATAAAAAAATGTAAAAAGTTGCCGTTTACAGCGATATTTCTCTCACCCAACATGGGTATATGTAAAAATACACCCCAAAACACATTGCCCTACTTCTCCTGAGTACGGCGATACCACATGAGTGACACTTTTTTGCAGCCAAGATGCGCAAAGGGGCCCTAAAACCAATGAGTACCTTTAGGATTTCACAGGCCATTTTTATGCATTTGGGATTCTCACACTTTAGGGGCCCCTCAAATGCCAGGTGAGTATAAATACCCCACATGTGACCCCATTTTGGAAAGAAGACACCCCAAGGTATTCCGTGAGGGGCATGGTGAGTCCACAGAATTTTTATTTTTTGGCACAAGTCAGCGGAAATTGTTTTTTTAATTTTTTTTAATTTTGTTTTTTACAAAATCTCATATTCCACTAAGGCTGAATGCACACGATCAGGATTGCGTGTGGATTTTCCGCGCGGATTTGCGTGCGGAAAATCCGCACCGTACATCTTGTACATTGTATTGTATGAGAATTTGAAATTCTCAATGCACACGATGCGGATTTTTTCAGCGCGGATTTTGACCTGCGGTGCGGATTTTAAAATCCGCAGCATGTCAATTCTTTTTTTTTTTCCTGTCCGGATATCTTGCGGATTTTCTCCATTCACTTCAATGGGGAGGATAAAATCTGGATGGTGCACGCACACAGTGCGGATTTTGATGCGGATCCGCATCCAAATCCGCATGTATGCAATAGGAAGGGGAAATGATGTAATAAGGGGAGGAGAATCAGCCACCATTTTATGTCTTTTCATGAAGAGAAGGAAGCAGAGAAAATGGAGATGCCCCATTGGTATCAGCGAATGAGTCTGAATGTTTCCAGGCTTCGTCCAGGTCTAATGGTAGCATTATTATCCATTTTTCACTCTGGAAAACTGACAATGTGCTATACAATTGTACTCAAAATGGAGTATGGTGAAGAAGTAGGACGGGACTAGATGATGTCACAGGAAATGATGTTGAAAGAGGGTGTATCTTTGTCTTGGAGAGAAGGAGGGGAAAAAATCCGCATGCGAAAATCCGCATGCAAATCCAAGCACCTATTGATGCGGATTTACCGCGACGGATTTGCCTGTAACACCGACGGATTTCAGTGCTGATTCTCCGCACATGAATCCTGAACGTGTGCATGTAGCCTAATCTTGTGACAAAAATAAAATTTTACATGAACTCACCATACCCTCACAGAATACCTTGGGGTGTCTTCTTCCAAAATGGGGTCACATGTGGGGTATTTATACTGTCCTGGCATTTTAGGGGCCCCTAAAGCGTGAGAAGAAGTCTGGAATCCAAATGCGTAAAAATGCCCTGTGAAATCTTAAAGGTACTCATTGGTTTAGGGCCCTTTACGCTCCAGGCTGCAAAAAGTGGCACACATGTGGTATCGCCAGCATCAGGAGAAGTAGGGCAATGTGTCTTGGGGTGTATTTTATATATACCCATACTTTGTGTGAAAATATCTCTGTAAACGACAACTTTCAAAAATTTTTATACAAAGTTGACAATTTACAGAGATATTTCTCTCACCCAACATGGGTATATGTAAAATACACCCCAAAACACATTGCCCTACTTCTCCTGAGTACGGCGATACCACATGAGTGACACTTTTTGCAGCCTGGGTGCAAAGGGCCCAAATTCCAACGAGTACCTTTAGGTTTTACATGGCGGCTCACAATTTAGCCCCGCCCAAAATGCCAGAACAGTAAACACACCCCACAAATGACCCCATTTCGGAAAGTAGACACCCCAAGGTATTCACTGAGGGGCATAGTGAGTCCGTCTGAGATTTTTATTTTTTTGCCAGAAGTTATCAGAAATTGAAACTTTTTTATTTTTTTTCTCAGAAAGTGTCATTTTCCGCTAACTTGTGAAAAAAATGAAATGATACATGAACTCACCAAGCCCCTCCGCGAATACTTTGGGGTGTCTTCTTTCTAAAATGGTGTGATTTGGGGGTATTTATACTATCCTGACATTCTAGCACCTGAAGAAACATGACAGGTGCTCAGAAAGTCAGAGCTGCTTCAAAATGCCGAAATTCACTTTTTTGCACCATAGTTTGTAAACGCTATAACTTTTACCCAAAACCAATAAATATACACTTATTGGACTTTTTTTTATCAAAGACATGTAGAACAATAAATTTAGAGAAAATTTATATAGAAATGTAGTTTTTTTGAAAAATTTTACAACAGAAAGTGAAAATGTCATTTTTTTGCAAAAATTTCGGTAATTTTTGATTAATAGCAAAAAGTAAAAATGTCAGCAACAATGAAATACCACCAAATGAAAGCTCTATTAGTGAGAAGAAAAGGAGGTAAAATTCATTTGGGTGGTAAGTTGTATGACGGAGCAATAAACGGTGAAAGTAGTGTAGTGCGGAATTGTAAAAGTGGCCTGGTCATTAAGGGTGTTTAAGCTAGGGGGCTGAAGTGGTTAAGGGAAAAAAATTGCTTCCGACTCCAATCAGGCAATCAGAATAACTCCTGGATCAACGCACCCTCTCTAGTAGCTATAGCCTGTAATATTATTACACTCCAGAAATACATCCAGGCCCCTCTTGAATTCCCTTTATTGTACTCACCATCACCACCTCCTCAGGCAGACAGCTCCAGAGTCTCACTGCTCTTACCATAAAGAATCCTCTTCTATGTTTGTGTAGAAACCTTCTTTCCTCCAGACGCAGAGGATGTTCCCTCTGTCACTGTCACAGTCCTGGGGATAAATAGATGATGGGAGAGATCTCTGTACTGACCCCTGATATATTTATACATAGTTATTAGATCTCCTCAAGTCGTCTTTTTCTAAAGTGAATAACCCTAATTTTGATAATCTTTCAGGGTACTGTAGTTCCCTCATTCCAGTTATTACTTTAGTTGCCCTCCTCCGAACCCTCTCCAGCTCTGCTATGTCTGCCTTTGTTCACAGGAGCCCAGAACTGTACACAGTACTCCATGTGTGGTCTGACTAGTGATTTGTAAAGTGGTAGGACTATGTTCTCATCACGGGCATCTATGCCCCTTTGATGCAAACCCATTATCTTATTGGCCTTAGCAGCAGCTGCCTGACACTGGTTTTTACAGCTTAGTTTGTTAGCACGGGTGACTTGCATTATTCCTTCCCATGTGCATATCTCTATATTTGTCAGTGTTAAACCTCATCTGCCATTTCTGTGCCCAAGCCTCCAATCTATCCAGATCTCTCTGTAGGGATATATATATATATATATATATATACCCCTGTGGATATTCTCTGTCGTTTGCTATATTTCATAGTCTACTTTCACACTAGCGTTTTGGCTTTCCACTTGTGAGATCCGCTCAGGGCAAATTACAATCTCAGAAAATTAGAATATTACATGAAATAAATAAAAAAAAGGATGTTAAATAGAAAATTGTAGGACCTCTGAAAAGTATAATGATGCATATGTACTCAGTCCTTGGTATGGGCCCTGAGCATGGATGCGATCAGCTATGGCACTGCTGGTGTTATGGAGGACCAGGATGCTTCAGCCTTCAGCTCTTCTGCATTGTTCGGTCTCATCTTTCTCTTGGCAATGCCCCGTATATTCTCTATGGGGTTCAGGTCAGGCGTAGTTTGCTGGCCAATCAAGCACAGTAATCCCATGCTCATTGAACCAGGTTTGGTACTTTGGGCAGTGTGGGCAGGTGCCAAGTCCGTGGAAAATGAAGTCACCATCTCCCATAAAGCTTGTCTGCTGAAGGAGGCATGGAGTGCTCCAAAATCTTGGTAGACGGCCGCGCTTGACTTGGACTTAATGAAGCACAGTGGACCAACACCAGCAGGTGACATGGCTGCCCAACCAACACAGACTGTGGAAACTTCACATGGACTTCAAGCATCTTGCATTGTGGCCTCTCCATTCTTCCTCCAGACTCTGGGTCCTGGTTTCCAAATGAGATGCAAAGGTTGCTCTCATCAGAAAATAGGACTTTGGACCACTGAGCAACAGACCAGCTCTCTTTTTCTTTAGCCCAGGTAGACGCTCTGACATTGTTTGTTGTTCAGGAGAGGCTGACAGATAACATCGACATTTGAAGTAGAGTTGTTTCGATACCAAAATTTTGATTCAGTATCGATACCATAAAAAAGTATTGCGATACTGATGTCACGCGGGATACAACGCTACCGCAT